>OLKM01003177.1:0-42216 GCA_900291075.1 Melanogrammus aeglefinus | reverse complement strand
TAAAACATTTTTCCTAATCATAAAATTTTGACTTTATGAATGAGAATGAACAACCACACATCCATGAATATAACAACTCCAGTGGGCACATAATAGTTGGTCAATAGGTACAGTCAAGGATGACCATAATCTAATCCACCCGCCCCACCAGTTTACAACAACCCCTCTCTGAAACATACCCAAGCTTCCCCCAATTATCGAACTTTTTCTAACATCTGAGAAAAAACCATTTATGACCTCTCACCTTCCTTGTGCCAGCCTCTACAGTATTCAGGAGCCACAAACCCTGGGAATCAAACCTTGGTCATGTCCAGAAGCAGGCTCACTTCAGAGCATGTGTTTATGGCACCGTCCTCCTGGTGTGCTGTGTGTGTGTGTGCAATGCATGGTCTTGTGTGTGTTGGGTGTGTTGTTGATGTGTGTGTGTGTGTGTGACTTTGGTTTTTGGGTCACCTGTGTGTCTGTGTGTGTGTGTGTGTGTGTGTGTTGTGTGGGTGTCGTGTGTGTGGTTTCAAGATCACACCAATTGGAAAACCCTGTCATCTTTCTTTTCCGCTTAAATGACAATTATCCGGAAAAATATTACTTTATCCTTTAACACACAAAATCTCCCGTCGATCGTGGCTGAGAAAGAGCACATGAACAGGTGAGAATATGATGAATTGAATGCATGAAAGCGAGCATGTTAAAGGTGAGCACATGAAAGATGTATAAACTACTTTCTGCGTTTGCTTGCTCTGCTCTATGGAGTTACTGTGAACCATCACCCCTCCCTGTGCACACATCTCACCTGCCGCCGGCATGTAGTAGAGTATTTTTAGGAACAATGTCCTAAATCACATCAACTCACGGGTGTTACACGGCGGTTCTCCCGGGGAAACAGAAAGTCTTTGTGAACACCCACCCCCACCTCCCTAAACATCTATGAATTCAGATTACGTGGAAATCAGTCCCTCCAGAAAAAACGCATTTTCTATGCGATCGCATAATTCAACGCATATTCAGCCCAAGTCTGCATTTCATGCTTGGGGTCCGCATTTTTCAAATATTCTGCACCTTTCACCGCATAACATTGCAGATTTCTGCGCAAAATATGGCGCGGCTGCATGATTTCATAATCCCCGCATTTTCGTAAGCAAAAAGTCACATATTGTATCCTAGCAGAAAGTTGAAAAATGTTTTGCGTTTACTTCACACAAGAGCAGCCATTTCCCGTTGTTCGCATGGAAATGTTATGAAGCGACGTAATTACTGACCGTGAAACGTCATCAAAAAGCTGCATTTTTCGCAAGTTCCCGAATTTTTCCGCAAGTTCCCGCAATCTTTCCAAATTCCCGCAATTTCATCGCATGAAATTGCATTAATATGCCGCATATTTCATCGCATCTTTTAAGAAAACGTGCCGCATAATCAAGGATTTTTGGCCACAACAATCACCAAAAAATGCCACATTTTTCTGGAGGGACTGATTCATTTGTCCTGTAGAACATCTTTGCAGGACTGCTGGGGCGGCGTGTGACTCAGGGGGTACAGCGGGTTGGCTGGTAATCGGAAGGTTGCTAGTTCGATCCCAGGCCCCTCCTAGAGGGTGGAGGTGTCCCTGAGCAAGGCACTTCACCTAACTGTTCCCGACGAGCTGGCTGTCGCCCTGCACGGTTTACTCCGCCGTAGGTGTGGGAATGTGTGCATGTGTGGGAATTAGGGTTGCCGCGGTATACGGTATTACCGGTGTTACCGGTGTTGACGACAACACCGATTACTCGGTGTTGCACACCAGCAACTACGAGTTTTTTTATTTTTATTTCCAGTAATAAAAAAATAATTCAGTAAAAATTAATCATACAATTAGAATTAAGAAAATAAAAATGCAATAATAATAGATATATATATAATAATAGATAGTCTCCGTAATAAACCATTGGAACGCACAAGACCGGTAACCATAGCAACGCCGGTAAACAAACTTCGCGAAGCCCAATCCCTAAGAGAGCTCCCCGCTAAGGCCATCCGGAGGCGCACAGAGCTTTTGGCCGTGATATTATATCTAAAATTATATTATACTATTATATATAGAACGTTATAAGACGCTGTCACCGAGAATTGTGGTGCGCTGCCAGACGCTCGTCACCTCGTGCGTGTGTGAAGGAGAGGTTGACGGCGAGAAGAAGATGCGGTTGACCTAGTTTTCAAAGTTTTATTACCGTTTATACTCTGGTAATAATCACGGTGTTGACACAGAGTGTATTACTCGGTGTGAAAATGTCCACACTTGCGGCAACCCTAGTGGGAATGTTCGGCAATGTTGTAAATCGCTTAGAGTGGCCACTGGTAAGAAAAGCGCGGTATAAATGCATGGGTGGAGGGCTGAGGGTACAGGATGGAGGGTCTCACCTGTCCGGTTGTTCTCCTGGAAGGAGGAGGGGCTGCTGGCCGACTGCCGCGCGCCGCCGGAGAACTGCTGTGATGGGCCGCGGAAGCCGTAGGAGGACTTTGGCGAGTAGGAGGAGCTTATGGAGTTGAAGGCGGAGTCCCCGGGGTCCACAGAGTAGCGCTTGGCCTCCGACTGGTCCATGTGGTACTCATCTGTCATGGAGGTTTCTGCCGGGAGAAGGGCGTGGATGGATGGATGGATGGATGGATGGATGGATGGATCCATCCTCTCCATCTATCTCTCTATCCATCGGTCTGTTCTCTCTATCCATCTCTTTCTCCATCTCTCCATCTCACTATCCATGTCTCTATCCATCTCTCCATCTCTTTCTCCATCTCTCTAACCATCTATCCATCTCTCCATCTCTCTATCCATGTCTCCATCCATGTCTCTATCCATCTCTCCAATTCCTCCCTTACTATCTCTCTCTCCATGTCTCTATCCATCTCTCTAACTCTCCATGCCAGTCCCTAGGTCTGGTGGTGGGGCCTAGGTAGGGCTTTAGGGCTGATGGGTGAAGGTCTCTAGATCTGAGGGGTTTAGGTCTCTACTCTGGTGGGTGGGCTCTAGGTCTCTAGGTCTGAGGGGTTTAGGTCTCTCTTCTGGTGGGTGGGCTCTAGCTAGGTCTCTAGGTCTAGTGGGTGTAGGGTTCTCGGTGCAGCAGGTCTGCATACCATCAGAGTGGTAGGCCCCCCCACTGTGTGGGGCGATGGGCTGGTCGCTGAACAGGTTCTCGCAGTGCAGGCTGCGGCAGAGCTTCTTCAGGAAGCGCAGCACGTAGCCGATGCTGTTGACCACCGGCAGGCTGAGGAGGTGCTGCTTGCCGTCGAACGTGGCTGGGGGCCAGAATTCATAAAGGATGAGCGCATGAAAGATGAGCACATGAAAGATGAGCACATGAAAGATTAATACATGAAAGATGAGCACATGAAAGATGAGCACATGAAAGATTAATACATGAAAGATGAGCACATGAAAGATTAATACATGAAAGATGAGCACATGAAAGATGAATACATGAAAGATGAGAACATGAAAGATGAATACATGAAAGATGAGAACATGAAGGGTGAGCACATGAAAGATGAGCACATAAAAGATTAATACATGAAAGATGAGAACATGAAGGGTGAGCACATGAAAGATGAGCACATGAAAGATTAATACATGAAAGATGAGAACATGAAGGGTGAGCACATGAAAGATGAGCACATAAAAGATTAATACATGAAAGATGAGAACATGAAGGGTGAGCACATGAAAGATGAGCACATGAAAGATTAATACATGAAAGATGAGAACATGAAAGATGAGCACATAAAAGACGAGAATACATGAAAGGTGAGCACATGAAAGATGACCTCGCCTCTCTCCTCTCTGCTCCCCCTAGGTGGGGCAGGGAGAGAGGAGAGAGAAGAGAGGAGAGAGAAGAGAGAAGCGAGGAGAGAGAAGAGAGGAGAGATAAGAGGAGAGGGGAGAGGGGAGAGGGGAGAGAGGGTAGAGGAGAGAGAAGAGAGGAGAGAGGAGAGAGAAGAGAGGGTAGAGGAGAGAGAAGAGAGGAGAGAGAAGAGAGTAGAGCGAAGAGAGGAGAGAGAAGAGAGTAGAGCGAAGAGAGGAGAGAGGGAAGAAGGAGGAGAGAGGGGAGAGGGAAGCGAGGAGAGGCGAGATGGGAGATAGGAGAGAGGAAAAAGGAGGTAGTAGAAAAGAGAGAGGCGAGGGGAGAGAGCAGAGCGAGGAGGAGGGGAGAGGAGAGAGGAGAGAGGAGAGAGGAGAGAGAGAGGAGAGAGGAGAGAGGAGAGAGGAGCTGGGATGTCACCTGAGATCTTTTCCCCGCCGTAGCCCTGGGTGAGCAGGGTGAACACAGCCTTCTGCTGGAAGGCACTGTCGATGCAGCCCTGCACGGCCTGCTGCAGGACCACCGAGGGCCGGTCGGGCCCGAAGTGGTCCGGGAGCTGCTGCACCTTCTTCCTGTCCAGGTTGGGCCCTGTCAGGGCCTGCTTGTTGATGTAGATACACACTGGGGGGGGGGGGGGAGGGAGAGACGATGGATAGATAGAAAGAGAGAGAAAAAGAGTGGGGGGGAGAGAGAGAGAGAGAGAGAGAGAGAGAGAGAGAGAGAGAGAAGGAGGTGGGGGGAGAGAGAGAGAGAGAGGTAGAGAGAGGTGGGGGGAGAGAGAGAGAGAGAGAGATTATAAGCGAGAGTCAGAGATAGACGGGCAGAGGTTTGGGGGACAGTTTGGAGGACGACGGGGAAGAGGAGAGAGTGAAAGAGAGAGAAGAAGAAGAGCAAGAGGGTGGAAGAGGGAGACAAAGGGAGAGAGTGAGGGAGGGATGCACCAGGAAGCAGCACGGAGCGTTTCCTTAGATGATTTATGGACGCCATTAGAGGGGATCCGGTTGCAGCCTGGACGTACTGCGGCCTCCAGCCGTCTCTTGGCCTCTGTTGCTCTCCCCCCGCCTCACCTGTGATCACCTGTGGGCGGGGCTTACCGGCGTTCACCTGGAGGTGCGGCCTGTCTGTGTGACAGAGACGGGGGCGGGGCCTAACTGCAAGGCAGAGCAGCTCGCGGCCTACCAGTGATCACCTGGGCACGAGCTACCTTGTGAGCTAGAAAAAGGCGTGGCCTGATCCGATTATTCGGGGGTGTGACCTAGCACCTGGGGGTCAGACCTGCCTGTTGGACAGAGAGGCGCATGGCTCACCTGGGGGCGTGGCCACACTGTAATCCCTCGAGGGTGTGGTTGTCCACCTGTGAGGCCGAGAGCGGGCGTGGCTTACCTGTGAGCACCTGGGGCGTGGCCGAGTGCGGGACGGTGGCGGCGTCCTGTGGGATGGAGCTCATGTCGGGCTCCGGCGTGCTGCTGGGTGGGGAGATGGCCAGTGGCGTCATCACCATGCGAGGCTTCAGCTGCATCACCGCGGCAACGCCCGACAACGACAAGGACGACAACGGCGGCCATGTTGGTTTGTGCGCGTGTTTGTCGGTGGGAGAGAGCGTACACCGACAGCTGGTGACGGGTCGATAACGGCCCCGAAACCTAATGGCTGTCATTAGTAGAGCTCGTTTTCAACTCCACGCTACAGATAATGAGGTCCCCCCCCCCCCCCCCGATAAGTAAAGTCGTTACATTAACAGCCTCTCGTCTCGAGGCTGCTCCGTAACGACCAGACGCGGTGTGAACTGAGAGGACGACCACATGAGGCCACAAAGGAAGAGAAGCGACCGCATACTTTAAGACTTTAAACGAACAAAGGTTGGAACCGGTCAGCGTTTCTCCACAACAACCGCTGAAGGGCAAACGGACAACAGACACATTTATCAACCCAGACTACCTGCCCCCCCCCCCCACCCACCTCCAGCACCCCACCACCCCCAGCAACAAGCCCCCCCCCCCCCCACAATCCCACCACCTCCAGCACCGCCATCTCCCACCCCCTTGTGCACCCCCCCCCCCCCCCCACAGCCCGGCACACCGATCGAGCACCCTGCCCCACACCCCAGCCTCCCCCCCCATATCTCCCACCCCCCCTCCAGCCCATCCTAAAACCAAACCACCTCCAGCCCCCCCTCCCCTCCACTCCACAGCCCACCCGCCCACCACCCGCCCCCCGGCCCCCCGGCCTCTAGTCCGTCCTGACCTTGAAGCCCGGCTTGCGGCCCCTCTTCTTGGGCACCTTGAGAGGAGGGAGGGATTCTGGGTAGCGGCCGGGGAAGTCCATCTTGGGGGCTACGCTGCGGAGCGGGGGTCTCCCCCTCTTGCGGCCGGGGATCTTCCCCCCCGCCTGGCTGGGCAGGTAGGAGGGGGTCACGGCGGCGGACTGCATCTCCCCGTGGCTGTCGGCCTTCTGGGCAGAGGACGCCACTGCAGGGGGCACGCTCATCTGGAGCTGAGGGGTAGAGGGACACACACACACACACACACACACACACACACACACACACAACACACACACACAATACACACACACACACACACACACACACACACAGATACACAATGCACACACCAATACACACAAACGCATACACACAGAGCAACACACACATACAGATACACACACATACACACACAGATACACACGCACAGATTCACACACATACATACAGATACACACACATGCACATATATAGACAGATACATACTCATACAGACACACACACACACACAGAACACACACATACATGGATACATACTCACACACACACACAGAAATATTCAAACACACACACAGATATCACACACATACAGAGATACATTCGCACACACACACACCACATATAGTCAATCAATCAAATGTATTTATCGCTCATTTTGTGCATAACTGCAATAAAAAGTGCCTAACAAGGGACACAACAGGAGAAAGATACAATAAAACACACAAACACACACACAAGAACGCACACACACACAAACACATCTCAAATGGGGGCAACCCAAACACACACAAACATAAAACCCACAAAACCATAACCATAATTCATCATTTTTGGGGTTTTGGAGTTTCTCACTTAAGTTTTAACAAGTAAAACCACTGTGGTTGAGGTGACGAGGAGCAAAGTGTGAATACAGAGACGTGGCCATATGGACTATGCTTACGTTACACTACACTACAACATCACAGATCTTGACGAAATAGCAGCAATGCTCCGTCCCTCAAGCTACACAAAGGCAACCATGCATGCTCCATCCGGCTGTCACGGGACTAATATTTACCACCGGCGCTGCCTTTACCTGCCGCCTTCTATAGGAACGGGTTCAGACCCGGAAAAACGAGGGGACCGAGAGGAGACCAGCACACCAAAGCCCCCGCTAGCCCTTGACGGGAAGATACAGAGGCTGTTTACTACACGGATGTTAGCGGCTCTGGTCTGTTCTGCAGCCCGACACACTGTCTGCAGACATCTCATTAGACTAATGCATTGAGTAGTGGAGGAGGGGGAGGAGGAGGGAGGGAGGGGGAGGAGGAGGGGTGCTGGCTTCACCATGGCTACACGGCTATGAATTAACATTACGATGACAGCTATCACCACTGGTCGTAAAAAAGACAACACGCCAACAAGGAACGGGACACGTGACGCGTGCACGCTGCGACGGCCGGTTCAGCAGCTGACCGCCGACGACGTGAATTAAAAGGATTTTACGTAGCAATGAAGCATATCCAACAACGTTATTGCACGATAACCGCATACCCCCCCCTCCTGCATGCACACATAAGAAACGGTAGCAAAATATGTAAACAAACCGCTTTTTTTCATACTTACCATTCAAAATTGAAGAAGCCTGGACTCGACTATGGTGTTGCTGCCGGTGAATATGAATCTACCGTCCCTTCTTTAACCGCGCGGATCTCAAAGCAAGACGGATCCCCGGTGTGCGCCTGTCTGAGCGAGCGTGTGTGTGTATGTGCATATGTGCGCGCGACGGAGGGCCGGAGGGCCGAGGGGAGGGGGGGGGGGGGGGGGGGCTGGAGGAGAGAAAGGAAGAGAGAGAGATGGTGGGTGAGTGAGTGAGTGAGTGAGTGAGGGAGAGAGAGAGAGAGAGAGAGCGCAAGAGAGAGAGAAATGGATGGCAGTGGGGTGAGAAAGAGAGAGAGAGAGAGAGAGAGAGAGAGAGAGAGAGAGAGAGAGAGAGAGAGAGAGAGAGAGAGAGAGAGAGAGAGAGAGAGAGAGAGAGAGAGAGAGAGAGAGAGAGAGAGAGAGATGGATGAACGGCTGTTGTCATGGTAACAAGCCTGTACAGCCCGTGCCATCCTGACGGATATCTGTCAGGTTTTTTTTATCTTCAGCTGAAGCATCACCGAACATGGAAGATATAATTAGGCAGCCCCGCGCGCGCCCTCTCATTAGGAAGGGGAATCTCACCGGGAACACTGCGGGACCCTGAATATGAAACGTTATGAATATGAAACGTTCAAAAGCACCGTTAACATCGCCGTGGCGCGCGTGCGTGTTCGCAGGATTCAGTGTTTTCACATTGGAGCATGCGCGTGCACGCTATATTAAGTCCTATAATAATTGGTTCAGTACTATATATTCTATAGGCCATGATCTTTACTTACACAATTATTTAATTCGATATTTCGGTTGCATTGTTTACATTGACGTCTAACAATTACATTTGATGTTAATAAAGTACCAATTTCATAAACCATAAATTATTAAGTGGATATTATGTGGAATCTTGAGATGAATTATCGTTGGCCATATTTGAGGGTATTGCTGTTGTGATTAATTTTCGTATAAAATAGGCATGATAAACGAAGCTTCTTGGTATGATACATGAATACAGTGACTGACTGAATGATAATTACGATCATAGGTATCGTATACAACTTCATATAAAGAATATAATTGTTATGAATATCATCATATTCACACAACGCTAAACCGTTGTTTAATGTTACGTTGAAACACTTACCCCTAACGGCGGTTGTAGGTAATGCAAACGCTGCCTCCGCGCTGCTGTTTGTATGCTTAGTTAATAAAGTTTTTCGATGCATTTTTTTGCAAAGCAAGATGGCGACCTGCATACCTCTGTCTTTAAAGATGTCACTTTTAAAACCGGTTCTGTTTAAAAACCATTGTTTATCCAGAACCCTAGTCAAACCATTGAGTGACCTGGCAAAACGAGGTAAGAATGTAATGACCGACGTGTCATTGTTATAAGATGAAGTGTAAGTTGTAGTTTATTTGTATTCTGTTCTGTGAATGACAGCCCTACCCTGAACTTGCCTTCCTGTTGTGTAACCGCTTTGAAGCAAATGTTTACATCCACGAACATTTTTAGCTCAACATTGATATTAAAAAGTTGCCGTATCTAATCTCCTTGTTTGCTCGTTATTTTAAATTAGAATGAACGATGCCAAACTCAGTTTCATCTCAACTTCTGCCATTGGATATTGGTTAATTGATAGGCCTAATTGATTTGGACATACGATTATAAAAATGTCGTATTTTTTAAGGGGGGATTGATTCAAACTAGTTAAACACGGTTATAGGTTTCAAGGTAGTATAAATGTATAATATATTTTGCATTCAACCTCACTGTTCTGAATGGGATCACTGTGTGCCAGCCCCATTGTTTACCTTTTGCCTCGTTTAGGGCCTGTCAGCTGGCTTGGTGGACACTGAATTGACTTTTTTTTTCTGTCGAAATGTTGTATGCTGCTTATGTGGGCTGCCTGACAGCTGTAGTGTGCTTATCAGGATTGTCATTGAACTTTGATTATGCAGTACACTGTCACTTGAAGTTATTTGGCTTTAGTAGGCTACTGCGCGCGTGCGTGCGTGCGTGCTTGGCTTGCGTGTGTGCGTTTGAGCCCATACGTGAGCACGCATTAAAATAAACCATTAACCTTTACCGGCGGTTAATCTTTTAGGATACACAACGAGTCCACCGCAGACGGTCGAGGACAAGCAGGCGGTCAATGGCCCAACGGGGCCGATGGAGCACTACCACAGTCTGACCAGAGAGGGCGCCCTTCGGGAGGACCCGCACCAGAGAGCCGTGGTGGAGAAGCTGGACCAAATGCACAAAACCCTGCGAGGCTACAGCAACGCCCCTCCGTCGTTCTTCTCCAAGGTTCGTACCGACCGGCGGCTGGTGTTCACTTGTCAATCAAATCATTTTTTAAATATCAATTTTTTCCTGCAAAAACAGGGCTAAACATTAATGATTAAATTAATGATGCAACAGGAACAAGAAATCAAGTTTAAAATAACAATAGACAAGTGCTAGCGGTAGAGCAAGATTAGAGTTTAGTCAAACAAAGACGACCAACTGCTTGATGAGAAGCATGCTCCACTAAAAAGGTGCGTTTTATGCTTTTCTTTGAACTTTTTCCATTGAGGTGTTGTCTGTCGCCTCACTTTAGTTTCATGTCACTTTTGCAGTTTTTCACAAAGCCCAAACCGCCGAAAGGTTACTACATCTTTGGAGACGTTGGTAGGTAGAAACAGTCAATTTTCAAAGCCTTTAAATCATTTAGTGAAAGTGTTGTGTCTCTTTTAAAATGTGTGTGTGTGTGTGTGTGTGTGTGTGTGTGTGTGTGTGTGTGTGTGTGTGTGTGTGTGTGTGTGTGTGTGTGTGTGTGTGTGTGTGTGTGTGTGTGTGTGTGTGTGTGTGTGCGTAGGCACGGGTAAGACGATGGTCATGGACATGTTTTACTCCCACGTTGAGACGGAGAAAAAGAAGAGGGTCCACTTCCATGGTTTCATGCTGGACGTTCACAAACGTGAGTCACGTTGTGCAGCACCAGAATTATATGAATGTGTTTAAGCTTGTATATGGTGTTGTAATAATAATAATAATAATAATAATATACTTTATTTGCCAGAAATTAGTTTGCATCAATTTAGTTTCTCCATTGTTACTTATCACAAACATGCAGTGATGCCAGTAACGCGTTACTTAGTAACACGTTACTGGCATCACTGCATGCTTGTGATAAGTAACAATTGTTGACAGGGGGGAGGGGGGGGGGGTTACTGTGGCAACACTGCAAAAATGTAACATTAATTGTCCAAAGTGTACATTGAAGGGCATTACATCGCACACCACAGACGGAAAACAGAGAAACACAAACACAAAGAAGACATGGAATGTAAAAGTCCCTTCACCTTCTCCTTGATCTCGAGATTGATTCAGTGTTGAGAATGTGGATTGATTGATGCACAAAAGTGTCAGTAGTCTGTATTAGCTTGTTGTTTGGCATATTGAGGGTCATGTCTTTATGTTCTTGTCTGATATTTGTGGTTGTAGTATGGGACATTTGTCCTGTCCTTTATGTGTTTTGAAACTTTTTGCCGCCAGTCTTGGCCAGGGCTTCTGGGGAGAAGAGTTACTGTAACTCAACGGGATTTTTCATGGTTGAATAAAGGCTAAATAAAAAGAAAATCGACTTTTCATGTAGCTATATGATATTAATAATGATATGAATGACGATCAGCGAAGTTGGTTCATAAGTTGATATTGCTATAAGTTGAACCACGATAAACAGTTTATGATCACGATATATTTAAGTTGTTTTATTCTGCGGTATCACAATCTGTTTCACTCTCAGAACAAATGCAATTTCTATCTAAAGATACCAGTATTTGTTTTAATGACGTGCACAATATCTTTGCGTGCCCTCGTAGGAATCCACCGGTTGAAGCAGAGCATGCCAAAGAGGAAGGCAGGGAGGATGGCCAAATCCTACGACCCCATCGCACCCGTGGCCGCCGAGATTAGTGAGGAGGCGTGCCTTCTGTGCTTCGATGAGTTCCAGGTATTCTAGCAGACGCTTTTATTAAAAGAGACTTACAAATCAATAAGTACATTTGTAAGAAGAAGGCGAAACAATATATCTCTGTCGGTACGGTAAGGATGTTCATAGAACCAAGTGCAAAGACTTGGACTAACAATCGCTAGGTCTAACAATTCCTTGTATACAGCAAAGATAGCTAGGATAAGATGCTACACAATGCTTAGTACTACTTTAGTGCCAGGATGTATAACATGTAATAAGTGCGTACATTCAGTGCCAGGACATACAACATACCGAATACCAAAAGCAACATTCTGAAGGGCAAATGTAAATAGCCTGCATTTATACAGCACTTTCCTAACCAGTGGCCACTCAAAGCGCTTTACAATACTGCCCAACATTCACCCATCCATGCACACATTCACACACCGACCGCGCCGTCAACCACACAAGGCGACAGCCAGCTCGTTGGGAGCAGTGAGGGTGAGGTATCTTGCTCAGGGACGCCTCGACACTTGGCTAGGAGGAGCCGGGAGAAGTTGCCGGTAACCTCCCGGTGACCAGCCAACCCGCTCTACCTTCTGAGCCACATGCCGCCCCCAAATAATAGTAGTGTAGTGGTATGATCACAAATCACATCCGAACAGATCAATACACATTCCCCTTGTGTAAATGATTGCTCTATTATTCTGTGATACTTCAAAAGCAATCGATATATATCTGGCATTGGTCGAAGCTTTTTAACCAAAGAGCCGTGGCCAACACTGAGAGTGAATATTCTGGTCGTGGATGGCCCCAGTGGGAATCTAACTTGGAACTCCTCAATGGAAAGCTCAATGTTGGTGTTTTAATGTGTCATGTTAATCCGTAGGTCCATTATAGGCTGGAGCACTATTTGGCAGTACGATTCCCTCCATTCACCCCATTAGTTGGGAGGTGTTGCGCAGGTGCATCATTTTGCATTGTGAAGTGATATGGCTCACAATGCCCCCACCGCCCCATCCACATCACCCAGGTCACCGACATCGCTGACGCCATGATCCTGAAGCAGCTCTTTGAGAACCTCTTCCGGAACGGCGTCGTCGTCGTGGCAACCTCGAACCGGCCCCCTGAAGGTAGGGTTGAGGGTTTTGTGCGCGGCCACCATAGGTCACCTATGTTTCTTCTGTTGGTTTTTTTGCATGAAAACCAAAGCTTGATGTGTCTGAGGAATAGAATGTAGAAGAAAAGTTCCTCCCTAAAATGAAAAATGTCAGACAGAATTAAACTCAACTGACATGTATTTAATTTTAAAGGTTTGCTTTTGTCCAACTTGTTGTATACGATCATGGAGAACATACATTATAGTCGTGGGTAGCCACTAGGGGCAGTGCAACCCCTAACCCTGGCAGAGTTAATGCCATGCTCTCTTATCTTAAAACCGTGCGTGATGAGCGATGGTGTCATGTACTCACTCTTCTCTTTAGACCTGTATAAGAATGGCCTGCAGAGAGGTCAACTTTGTGCCTTTCATTGCTGTTCTGCAGGTAAGAGGAAGAATGCTGATATATTAAACAATGTACAATATACTGTGTATACAGTAATATACAAGCTGGTATATGAATATTTCTAAATGTTTTCTTTTGTTTTTTTATATACTGCTTACCTCTTCTTCATTTCACCATTTGTAATAATTATCTATTTTTTGTCGGGACATATAGGATGTTTTATGACAATATTATTTTTTATATTATTATTCTAAAACATTGATCGGAGCCGTAGATTCATGTCATCAAACAATGGTTTATTGGATTGATCCATACATTTTTGTATTCACGAATATAGACATTAATCTTATAATATAGATTCATGCGAGGCAAATTGAATTCCTTATTTGATGTAAGCCTGATGCTGTTTGATAACGGCCATCCCCTGTCCTCCTCCCTCTCATGCAGCAGTACTGCCAAACCCTGCGCCTGGATTCAGGAATAGATTACCGAAGGAGGAACAGGCCCTCGGCGGGAAAACTCTACTTCCTGTAAGAGACGCCCGCGACGTGGACCAAATGCAGAACTATGAGTAGCTCTGCGTTCATTTACCCGCGAGGACTTGATGTTTGATTCCTTAAACTTTGGTTATAAATTGTTGTTATTATTATTATTATTATTATTATTATTATTATTATTATTATTATTATTATTATTATTATTATTATTATTATTATTATCATTGTTATTATTATTATCATAATTAGGGTTTGCTTATCTTCAAGTAAGGGGTCCTTGAGTATTACGTGCATCCAAATGGAATGTATTATTTGAATAGTATTAATTATCTTTTCTTTTATTGGCGACAGCTCTAGCGACCCTGACGTGGAGGCTACTCTTGACAAGATGTTTGACGAGATGGCTTTCAAACAGAACGACAGTAAGAACTCTGTTTCCGTTGAAAAATCTGAAAAAAGTTTGGGCAGTTGAGGTTATTGGTCCGGGATTTGCGTTCCCCCCCCTATCAACTAGGGGCCACCTTGGTTCTATATGTTCGCTGGCGGTTTGGCAGCTAGCGTGGTAGCTAGTGGTTGTAACCAAGATGGCCGATATCGTTTGGATCCAAGATGGTTGGATGCGGCTCGGTGGTCTGATTTGGAAGAGAGACGTCGGCGACCCAACTTTGGCGGAGAACAGCAGTGTCGTTGACCCCCCCTTTCACTGTGTTCGTGTTTTCCAGTCACTCGACCGCGGGTGCTCAGCGTTCAGGGGAGGAAGGTGGGTCTGGCCAAGGCCTGCGGGACCATCGCCGACTGCACATTCCAGGAGCTGTGTGACAGAGTAAGTCTACTCCCAGCCGCCCTGTGTCACATTACCACATTACCAAGCTTGTTTTTCTTGTCCGCTTTTAGTCCAAAACAGGAACGCAAAATGGTGACAAAGGTAACAACGACAATAACAGGAAATTAGTTTAAAGGAGGCCATGTGAATCAGAGATGCATTTGAGGTCATTTCAACAATACGTATTGCACACTTGATTTTGATGAAAGCTGTAACTGTAAATGTGATTTGAAATGGCAATTTTTATATATAATTCAACCAAATCTGAAAACTTTCTAGTGCATCTCTGTTTGTATCTAGTAGTATGCAATATTGTTTCCTTTGAATCAACCTCTAAAATGTTACCCATTTAAATAATGTTGATGGTAATGCTGTATTACTTTTTTGTTAATTGTTTCCCTGGTTGGGCGCTGCGTTTTGCAGAGGAAGCAATTGCATATTGCAATGTGATTCGAGTTTCCAAACAAAAGAGCCCCTTTTGTGTCTGATCCCAGCCGCTGGGCGCCAGCGACTACCTGGAGGTGTCCCGGCTGTTCGACACCGTCTTCATCCGGAACATTCCCCTCCTCGACCTCAACAAGAAGACCCAGGCCCGCCGGCTCATCACCCTGGTGGATACCCTCTACGACCACAAGGTACCAGGACCGGGTCCCGGCTGAGGTGCTGAGGCTGTTGGGGTCCCGGCCCCCCTGGCCCGGCTGAGGTGCTGAGGCTGTTGGGGTCCCGGCCCCCCTGGCCCGGCTGTGGGGCTGAGGATGTTGGGGTCCCCCCCCCCCTGGCCCGGGTCAAGTGCTGAGGCTGTTGGGGTCCCCCCCCCCCCCCCCCTTGCCCGGCTGTGGTGCTGAGGCTGTTGGGGTCCCCCCCCCCCCCCCCTTGCCCGGCTGTGGTGCTGAGGCTGTTGGGGTCCCCCCCCCTCCCCCTCTGGCCAGGCTGTGTGGTGCTGAGGCTGTAGGGGTCCCCCCCCCCCTGACCTGGGTCTGTTGCTGAAAGGCTCTGGGTGGGGGGGGACCCCAGGTCCAGAGTCTCTCTGTGATCCTCTCTTGGTAAAGGTCGGATCCCCCCTGCTGCTGGCCAAGGGAGTCTAGTGGTTGTTGGGTTTGATTCCCAGCTGAGACATTCTGGGTTCAGACCCCCGTGAGTCTTATCTGTGTATGTCTGATCCACCTTGTGCTGGGGGGCAGGGTGGCCTAGTGGTCAGGAGGTTTTGATTCCCAGCTGTGAGGTTCTGAGTTCGAACCCCAGTGACCCCATTCTACCTGGAAGCATCCTTGAGCAAGTGGCCCTTCTAACCCCTGCCTGCCCGTTAATGAACTATTTACTAAAACGACTAAAACTCGTCAATTAATGATCCAATGCAAATCCCTTTGGATCAAAGTGACTCCTGAATGATTTTCACTCCAGAACCTGAGTTTCCTATTGGCTGGAAGGCCTATGGATTCTGCAGTTACTATAGAAACATATGCTCTGAATCAAACCTGGTCGGAGCAGGTTTTGCGCAGCTAAAGTTTGGAACATAACCCAGTTTTGGGTATTTAAACCCGCGTTCACCGCAGATTTCATGTGTTCACAATGTTATGCCCTGTTATGATTCGTGCAATCCACCGAGAGCGATTAATAAGACCACGGCTCGACACTTGGCCTATCGGATGACTTTTTGCTGGAGACAGAGATATAGATTCTCGAGCAATTCTTTAATATATTTAAATAGCCTTGTCCAGCCTTACATAGCCAACACTACCAATCGAGGACCCTCAATTCACGCCAGACTATTTGCGTAGCCCTCCGTTTTTTGCAAATCGTAGTTTTCTCTATAATGTTCTAGTCCTTTCAGATGACCCATCCACGTCCGGACCAAGATTTTCATTGGCCTCCTATCATACAAAGAGCAATATTGGCTGACCTATGCCGAGTCGCGTACAACAGAAAGTATAATATAGTCCTAGCGATCGTAGCCGGCGGCTCCATTACAAGCACTAATCCATCTTGATCTGTGAAGTTGATGAAATTGTCACTTTTAGGTTTTCTACCCAGTTACCAAAAAAAACATTTGGAACATTTGCGCTGTGGCACGCACACGGTTTGCATGTGTTACTTCGAAGACAAACAAAATCTAAAATACCAGAAAAACAGAAAAACCTAGGTTGACTTACATTCAACCAGTGGGGTCCCCTGACATGGCCCCTGACTCTTTGAGGAGGTGCCTCCCGGTACCCCCTCCATGCCAGGGCGCCCTGAATGTATGTCTATTGCAAGCTCCTCCGCCGGGGTCAAGACAATCTGAGGGCCAGATCCAGTCTGCCGACTATCGGCCTTTTTATGATTGGCTTAAAAAAAAAAACGGCTTATTTGAATGCAGGAGTGACAAATATGGCATGACCATTTGAAAGGCTGGTCTGACAAAATATACCAATACGATGGTGGGAAAAGCTTACCAGTTTGTATGATGTTTTTATGCCTCATTTTTACTTGATCCGCTGACCACTTGGGAGCCATCGGAGTACATATTTTTAGAAGAAAAGGGTTATGTGGTAGGAGCGTTAAGAATGCTTAACTGGGATATTAATAGATTCATGGCTCAAATATAAAGGATCATGCTTTTGACATGTAACTTACGCATTTACGCGGTCAGCAATCCGCTGCCAGGCTTTGGTTCTCTGGGTTGCAGCGTTTAGCGTTCCCTTTTCTTGTGATATTATCCTTCTCCTCGTCACTGCTCTCCAGGAGCACCTGGAGTTCCATTTCATTGAAATAAGCGGCCCGTTTCGCCATTTCGATCAGGGTTTCCGTGATCCGAAACATCACGTCTTTATAGGTTTGGCGTGGATGCGCACAACCCTGTGGTAACCAACCCCCTGTATTGATTGAACTAATGTATAACCCGTGCGGTGGAACCGACAACTCTGGTTTAGTTGGCACACGGTCAATCCACCTAGAGTTCCGCGTTAAACCTCCGTTCGTGGAATACCCCACTGGTGTTGTAGTCCAAGGCTGTTGTCGTTGTTGTTGTGTTCAGGTGCGTGTGGTGATCCTCGCAGACCACGCTCTAGAAGACATCTTCGTCAGCGGCGACGACCACGACCTCCACGAGAGCCACGTTCTCATGGACGACCTGGGCCTCAAACGGGTACCTCCTGCGGCGCGCCTCCTCTCCCTTGAGCAAGGCCCCCCACCAAGCCCCCTTCGTCGTGCTGCTAACCATGCAAGGTTGTAGCCTTACATGGGGGGGCCAAACCCTCCACCTCTACCTGCTCCTGTGAGATATGTGTTCACGGGACCAAAGCCCCTAGTGAACACACGTCCTGCTCTAGTGCGTGTGAAGATAAGAACATAGAGAAAAACATGAAAGGAGGTTTGAAGCGTCTGAAGTGGTTTGAGAAGCAATACGTAAATGCCCCTTTTAAAATACAAAAAGAAGATGAACCTATTTATTAAATTGAATTAAAAGTAAGAGGATTCAACATGTTTTCAGGAAAATTAAAATGAGAGGATATGTATTTTAGGTTAGGATTATTTTGATGTGATGGTGATATCCCCCCCCCCCCAACAGGACTCGGCCAGTGACCTCACCATCTTCAGTGGGGCGGAGGAGGTGTTTGCCTTCCAGCGCACCTTGTCCCGGCTGACGGAGATGCAGACGGAGCAGTACTGGGTGGAGGCCGACCGCAGTGCCAAATAAGCCCCACGACGGACTCCTGGCGGTGGGGAGAGAGGGGCTCCCACCAGCCTGTAGCGCTGGCAGCTAGGCCTCATGCTAGTCCCTGCTGGGCCTTCCAGAACCCACTCCATGGGACTCCACTCAGAGTCCAGTGCTGGCGCTTACACACCTCAGCCAATTATTTATTACTGACATTCTTGATTTTATCTCTACATTGCACTTTACAGTATGAGCATATATTTAAACTATATAGATCTGCCTGTGGGTGGGTGTATATACATATTTCATCATTTTATTTCTGATGGACCTTTGGGTTGACTGGGAGATTTTAACTATAAGTGTGTGGTGTGTGTGTGTGTGTGTGTGTGTGTGTGTGTGTGTGTGTGTGTGTGTGTGTGTGTGTGTGTGTGTTTGTGTTTCTCTGTCTGTGTTGACCCGGTTAAAAACAATGTATTGAACAGCAACAAGCAATATGGTAGAAATGCAGGAAAATGCTAAACATTCTCTTTCTACCGTAAACATCCAATGACCTTATTGATTGAATCCCCTAAAGATTGTTTTACCCACAGTTGGGACCTCCTGGGAGTCTGTGAAGGAATGGAGCCATTTAGCAGCAGTACACAGGTTCATGGAAACAGGCCAATTAGGATGGATAATGAGGATTTCACTGGATTATATAATCTAAAAAAGTCATTTGGGGCCTGTATAATAATAACAATAATGTATAATTGTACATTTCACAAGTACGGTTCAATGCCTGCAAATTTATATAAAAAAAAACTTAAGTTAATATTAAGTGAATGGGCGTATTCAATCAATGAGTTTACCAAAAATACTGCCGTTTATGATATAAAGTATTCGTTATTAAACTCAGATGGGAATTAGCCTTTCAATTTAGCCTATTATGCTTTCATTTCATCCAGTGGTAATGTTGGTCGAATGTATCAGGACTTCTGTTATTTATCCTCTAGTATTTGACCTGATGCCATTGTGGATGATTAGGATGTGTGTGTAAAGTAACAGGCCTTAACCTGATGATGATCGGTGTTATGAAGGCCTGATTAGGATGTGTGTGTTAAAGGTCCCATTGCATGCCGTTTAGGAAATCTGCCCCTTATGACATCACAGGTGGGCGTGTGTCCACCTAGATGTATGCTGGATAGATCAGTCTACCAGCCTACCCAGTGGACTCTAGCAAACGTTGCTCATCTAGCCTTCACACATCCAGGTGGACACGCCCACCTAGATGTCATAAGGGGCAGATTTCCAAAACGGCTTGTAACGGCTAATCACACCACACCTGGTGGCATGTCATGGGACCTTTAAGCGTTGTGAAGGCCTGATTACGACGTGCATGTAAAGTAAAGGGCTGCTTATGGTTCCACGTTAAAGCAACTCAATGACAACGAAGACGATTTTGACGCAGTCGTGAACCTCTTTGGTTCTGAGTCGGGTTGCTGCTGTTTCGCCTCGACGGAAGGTTACAATTTTTGGGAGGCACACTTGCGGTGGACGCAAGAGAGGTCCACAAGGACGTGTGGGGTCTGTAACCTTCTTGCGTTGCGTGAACGCAGGACCATAATCAGCCCCTTAACAGGCCTGATGGTGTTAGGTTATTAGGATGTGATTAGGCCTGATTAGGATGTGTGTGTTAAAACAACAAGACTTATGCGTCCTTATCAGCTCTCACCACGGCTGATGTTGTGGCAAAGCTCCACTGACCTTGTTAGCAACATTGTGTTTCAGGACAAGCCAATCTTCCCCTTTGTCGTTCTCTAATCGTGTTTCATGCGAGGGGGTTCACACACACCATGGACCACTTGGACTCTGATCGTATTGGCCGCCCTATAGGGACTGTGTCGGTGACGTCACACCGTTGTAAAACTGTGATTAAAGTGCCATCTCTAGAGGTCGTTGGCTCTTTTGTTTTGGTCCACAGTATGTTCCTGCAATAGAGGAGGCTGAGTTTCAGGACCGCATTTCAGCATTTGAATACTAAGCTACTTTATTTTTGTCTGTGTGTTTTGCTTTAAAAGTGCTTTTAATTTTAAAGGTTTATTCTGTCCAAATACGATTGAACCCGGGCCTCCGGCGTTCCCTCTATCGCGGGGACATCACTGCTCCCGTCGGTGCTGTCTCACAAGATGGTGTCCTTCGTGACGTCACTTCGCATTCCCTGTAAACGAGTGAATTCCAAGGTAACGCACGGAGGAGGCAAGCGGGAGGACACGGC
This sequence comes from Melanogrammus aeglefinus, assembly GCA_900291075.1. Lineage (NCBI taxonomy): Eukaryota > Metazoa > Chordata > Actinopteri > Gadiformes > Gadidae > Melanogrammus > Melanogrammus aeglefinus. The sequence continues at coordinate 21,840 of OLKM01003177.1, read as the reverse complement.
GAGGACACATACTGTCGCTTTAATTTCTTTGCAAGGCAAGGGGCAGGTCGTTCCTCTCTCCCCCCCCCCCCCCCCCTCCTCTGTGCTCGGAGAAGGACGCGTTTTGCGCCACCACCACCACCGATTCGACTGAGTGAACGGGTTGTAAACATGTCCGTTTGCCATGGTGGATTTATTCAGTATGCAAACGATTCCAAAGAGCGACGTTAATTTTCAACCTTCATCCGGGGTTGTTCTTGGGCCGCGTCGGAGCGTTGTAGTGGTTCAACGGTAGCCTGTGAGCCGGGCCTATTAGAAGCCACCTCCGCCTTGATGGTATCTGAGGAGGAGGAGGAGGAGGAGAAGAACAAGAGAGGCGAGGAGAAGACACGGATGATGAAGAACTTGGTGGTGGTGGTGGTGGTGGTGGCGGTGGGGGGGGGGGGAAAGGAAACGGTCAAGATGGCAGCTGTGGGTGCAGGAGGTGATGTGTCCATACTAATGAATTAATCTGAGGCATGCATGTCGTCGGATTGTAACGGAACGCGGCCGAGATTCTTCCGAGACGAGAGCGACGCGCTGGCTCTGGGAAACGCGAACATTCCCCCGAATCCAGATGGATTTTCACCAGGGTGTGGGCGATATACGCATGGAAGATGGTGATACTTGGTTGATTTGAAGGACTGATCCAGCGGACGCTCTGCAGCGGGGTCCGGACAGCCCATGAGAATATAAGAACGCATGTGTTTTCGGCTTGCGAGAAGATCTAAGGAGGGCCTAATTTGCATATCGTGCATAAGTAATCGCCGTTTTAAAACCCCGTAGAAATTGACGGGACGCTACTCCCGTGTCTTCGTGTCCCGTGATTTCATTGATCTTGTGCCAAAGCCGAGATATTGCCAATAACATGGCCGAGGCGTCGCAGGACGAACAAAACCTAAACGTTGAAATAGACCCAGACTTCGAGCCCCAGAAAAGGCCCCGGTCGTGCACTTGGCCCCTGCCGCGTCCGGAGTCGGGCGCGAGCAAACCGGGGACGAATGACACTGACGTCATCCCCGAAGAGGAGGACGACGAGAACGACGCGGAGAATGGCGCGGCGTCCGAGAAGAACCGCGCCGAGCTCGGGCCAAGGCCGTCGCACGGAGCCTCCTCCCTGCCCTTGGAGGTACGGAGGAGCACCCCGTCCAGCAGCAGGGAGGAAGGGGTGGAGGACGGGTCCCCTTCCTCCTCCTCCATCCACCCCTCCGCCGCGGCGGCTCACGGCGGCTCTGCCTCCCAGCAGCTGAGGAAGTCTTCCGCCCGGAGGAACGCCTGGGGGAACTACTCGTACGCGGACCTCATCACGCAGGCCATCGAGAGCTCCCCGGAGAACCGGCTGACCCTGTCCCAGATCTACGACTGGATGGTGAGGTCGGTGCCCTACTTCAAGGACAAAGGAGACAGCAACAGCTCCGCGGGCTGGAAGGTGAGCGGTGGTCGGTGGTGCGAGAAGGGGGTGACGTGCTGCTTGTGACACCAAAACAAAACCTACCCCACAACAAATCCCCGCATGGTTCATTAGCATATCAACTGCACTGTGTGCTGCACTGCACTGAGTGAGATGCAACGCACTAGAGATGCCACGCACTACAGTGGACACAGTTATGTCCATATCAGATAAGCACCTTGGGCTTTGGTCAAGTGCATTCGACTGATATCAACGTGACGTATAGGTTGTCTGAGGACAGCTAAACTGTGTGTGTGTGTGTGTGTGTGTGTGTGTGTGTGTGTGTGTGTGTGTGTGTGTGTGTGTGTGTGTGTGTGTGTGTGTGTGTGTGTGTGTGTGTGTGTGTGTGTGTGTGGGACCTTGATATCCAAGTCTGGTGTTGTATTGAATATAAACTGTACACTGGTCGATCGAAAGACTTGTTTGTATGAGGCAACACACACACACACACACACACACACACACACACACACACACACACACACACACACACACACACACACACACACACACACACACACACACACACACACACACACGGTGGTAGGGCTTTTGCTCCTGTGTCTGTTCGGTGGGAATTGCAACAGGATTAGTTTAGCCTGGGAAACCAATTCATCTGCCGTGGATTCAGTTCTGATCAAATCTCAGAGCTTTCCCGGATTTAAATCTGGGAAGGGAGGGGGGAGGGAGGGAGACGTGTAATCCTGCACAACTGTATATGTCACTTTGGCCTACATTATTGCGACAGTTAGTGTGGTTGTTTTATTTGAATACCGTACATGTATATGAGGTAAATAAAGTATTGCATGAATGAATTCTGTACCGGCAAGCAGGTACTTAAGTATACAATCTAGTGTGTTTGTGCTTTGTATATCCGTTAGGTTTGCATGTGTGCGGTGTTTCCTTTATTCAGTAAAATCGCAGCGGTCCGTGTTGTTCTTGAAACAAAGACAGTATGCTGACATCAACGTGTTCTGCAAGGTGCTGCTGGTGTCACGCGCCAATTAGCGTCGGGTACAGCAGAGTGGCCGACGGGAGCGCGCACGTATGGGCGCGCCGTTGTTGTGATGGCTTCATTTGGTTTAATCACGGTCATCACGGGACTCCCGTAACAGAAATAAAAATATAAATCAAAACCAGCCTCCCCCCTGGCCCCATTTAGTAGGAAGGGCATGTAACGTACAATCACATATAATGGCCCACAGGGTCCTTGTTCCAGCCTGGAAGGGGAAGTGGAGGTTGGATGCCGGTAGTGGATAAGGCGCTGAGGCCCTCCCGCTCAAACTACACATAGTCACTTTGATGTTACACTTTACAGGGGCACTCCTTACTAAAGTGTGATCCTGCACGGATGTCAGGAGGGTCCCCGCTGTCCCCCTTCTATACCAGGGCAGTGAATATTTAGATGATTTCTTGATTCAGTTCTAATTTTGGGGACCTCTCAAGTGTGTTCAGAGAGTCGGTGTGGCAATATTTTTGGCATGAAAGGCTATGAGATTGTGTGAAATATTATGTCGTTTTGATATTTAAAAAAAGCTAAATCAACTGATGCAATGATCCAAACACACAAAGGAAAGATCAGAAGATCTTCGAGTAGTTCAGAATCTCCATTCGAAATGTTATCTGATTCCCGAGCAGTGTTGGTGTGGTTAGGTTTAGGGTTAGCTACGGGTTAGGGTCAGCTTAGTTGGCTTCGGGTCTGACCGCGTTGCTGGATTCCTCTGGATGCGGTAGTCCAGATGGACAGTTGTTTGTGGTCGTTAAAGCCGGCTATGTTTAGGTCTTCCTTTCCAGCCCGTCCCCCTCCTGGGAGAGAAGAGAAGGTCCAGAGGAGGGCTGCTCCGGTCGTGGGTGCAGCTGGCGCGACGCCATCAGGCCCGCAGGCCAGGAGCTTAGCTTAGCCTGGATCAAACACAGCTTGTGAGCCAGGTTGTAGCTCAGAGCTGGCAGGCTACGCAGCCCTGATCCCCACCACCCCCCCACAGGACCCTAAGGCCCAGAGCCAACAAGAGCACCGAGTTCACTTCATGTCGCTCGCAAGACACAAACAAGATGTGGACCCATGTCCTTTTAACAGAGTAACAACGTCCCCAGAGGCTGAATGTAGCGCGGCTGCATTTTTTTTTTTTTGCGTTCGCTTCGTTTCGGACTCGGGCGAAACATACTGGCCGCGGCAAAAGTCCTTAGCATTGCTTTGCGTCCATCATGATCGGCTTTGGGCTTTGTTTGGACTAAGAAGCATGTGCAGTCTTTTAGTGTGGAGGGACTGAGGTACCAGCAGTCACCACAGATGATGCCAAGGTACAATGGCATGATGGAAGCCATGACTATTGGGGGTGAGGGGGAAGAGAGCAACGGCCCAAAGGGGAAGGCGCTGGGTTGGGGACTTGTCCCGGCAACGGGGCGGGCACCAAGGAATCACTGGTTCTCGGGACCTTTTGGCCCTGGGGGCTCAGGGCATTCATGTCTTGTGCAGAGTAGACCCAGGCTCCCCTCAACCTCTGGCCCTCGCTATGGAGGACTGAGGGTCAGTAGCTGGTGGTATGTGTGTTGCTCCAGCGGATTACAGACAGATTAGGGGTCTGTGTGTAGAGTGAGTGATGCAGATGCTCGCCGACCACGAATGCAAAGACCACAATGATACCAAATCTAGAAAGATATTACGACGGGAAACTGGACCGTTTGAATATTGTCCAAATCACCTGGCAATATCTCGCTAGATTTAACCAGTAGATTAATTAAAGGCCTACGTGCAGGTTAACCGGAAGTTTTGATTAATGGGTACATAAAGCACTCAAAATATGTGTATCATTTATAAAATGTCTCATAGTGTTAAAGTCCATTTTTTGTTGTTTTTGGCAGTAACCGGTGTTCTCTAACGCCATTCAGCGATGACGTCACGTTGGGGAGATGTGGTGGAAGGTAGCCTCAGCCTAGTACTAGAACTATGGCGTTAGAGGTGGCAAGAACCATAAATAACATGTATGATGACCCACAGCAGTATAATTTCGAACCTGTAAGGCGTGAGAGGGCGAATTAGGAATTGCCAAGAACTGATGGCGGTCAAAGCCAATTAAATGCATGGTCAAAGGAGAATGAGTGGAGAGTTGCTATGTATCATTTAGCAACGCAGCAACGCAGCAACGAGCGCTGGAGCTGGTCAATGAACAGCAGTGCATGCAATAACAACACTTTTATTTATTTTTACTGTCAGTGAATAGCACAGAGTAAAAGTCAACGTTTTCTTACTATCTAGTGACAGCAATTATGTCGTAAGTGCCGGTAAACTTAGTCAGAAGATCTAGAAATAGAAGGCATAATACTAGCTATGGGCTAACAACCTATCGGACAGCAATCAGTGCACTTGCAAATGAGTGCCTGCAAGTATAACCAATCGTGGTGTGACATTATTCAACCATCAATCTACCGCAAATACGACCAGACAGATGTACATTGAACACATACACAAAGCACACCTTCCAACCCGGTGGAAGCTGACTGACGGCCCACAACAAGACAAACATCACCACGGCGGGTGTGTGCTCTCTCTCTCACTCTCGAACGCCCGAACTACACAATCACTCCAACTTATCCAACTCCAAGGCTAGGCTACTTCACTAAGACCACAACTAACCCCAAGGCCTTCATAACCATGCAGTATGCCGAAGCCGAAAAGGACACTGGCACAGTCGCACACACTCATCTTGTGCTAAACAATCCGTTTTATCGTCAACATTCAGTCACTGCAAATATTTAAAGACTAGCCTCTTACCATAAGTTAGAATGGACCCAATGTATGTGATAGATACAGTCTGGTTCGGCTTACGTTTTTAGCATGACTTCTCAACGTTAAGTCTTTCTTGTGTTAGGCGCGCATGGCTAATTTGCATACACGCACAGGATTGGCTGGCTCCGCAAGACAAATAATATAACATATTTAATTATCTGTCCATCTATCAACGCATGGATCTAGTTTTAATGTGATGTATTTTGTGTATGTCCAGTCAGACTTCTTGTCTCCCTTGTTCTTTGTGGTCTTGCAGGCTGTACTGTGTGAGCCGAATCACCCAAGTGAATTCCCGATGTGTAGTTTGGTATTAATAGAGACTTGACTAGGCTATTTATCTATCTAGGGTATTAGTCAACAATTATTCGCCGAAGGTGAAGTGAATAGTGGGGAATAGCCCCCGAGACCGAAGGTTTATTTGTTATCAACTGACATTTTGCGACGAAAACAATATCGAGTTTGAGATGTCAATCATGGGATATTGCCCAATATCCCGAGATAGCGAACCGATCAAATGGCGCCATCTTAGGAGGTTCACGTGTGGCATATCTGGGGGAAATGAGAATCAATGGCAAACCGCTAAAATAATACCTACTTTTTCGTATTACATTCCGTTTTGTGATACCTAACAACATTAAATACAATAAATAAAAGTTTAAATCTTAAATACCAACAAGCAAATTACAAAAACTCGTTGGAAAATAAACCCTGCAACACAGCCTTTAAATGCAAGTGATTCAAATGCAAGGGGTCATTTGAAGACAGCAGTTTTTCTTGCCACAAGGGTATCACATTAGAAGCAGAATATATGACCAGACGTTGTGAACCTGTGGCTGAGACTCTGGTACTCCAGTGTTACCCAGTGTTACACAGGGGGGGGGATGTTAACCATCCCCCCACCCCCATGGTTGGAGCATGTCTTCTGCACTGGGTTCTTGACACGGCCCCAGTAGAAGGACGTCCAATCCCTGGGACCTTTGGGTCAGTCATGTGCCGGTCCGAGTGAAGAAAGTGCCTGCTCGCTGTCCTAATCCTATAATTAGCTTTGAGGGAAGGCTCTGCCTGTGGACTCTGAGTGGAGCGGTCCATTGACGGCTGGTGTCCATGTGAGCAATGCTACACACGCATTGGATTCTGGGGCTGATTACAAGGCTTTGGGAGTGCTTTCATTCAAACCTGCCTCGCAATTCATGCCGTCTCTTTTAAATGGAAAACACTCTGCCATGATCAGATTGAGCTTGTGTTTTCAGTTTAACGTTTTTTTAATTTGTAACATATTTCTGGCTGTATTTGTGGATCTTTTCTTCGATTGATCCAAGGGTCAACCTGAGCTCATCTATCAGCCCTACGGATTAGGCTATTGCTGGGTTTTAATTGAATGTAGCAAATCAATACAAGCATTAAATCATCTTTCGTAATTAGTTCACTGTATAATTATCTAAATATTAACCAATGAAAAGAGTTATGATATGATAACAGTAAATTATATCTCTGCATTCTCAGATAAATGCTATAGTTTTACCCCGTTTATCTTGCCTTACTTCAGTGTCATTACTAAAATACTCAGTCCCTCATGATATTCTTTAACATGGGGTTTGACTTCATGAGCTGATAAAGATCTTGTCCTCAAACTCCCTGTAGTTGTGTCTCCACCCGGGTCAGCACTCCCCCAGTCTTCTCCCTTAACTTACTGAGGAAGCTGCATTTTCATTTTCATTGCAGTGCAAGCTGCAGATTTTCTCTCACACACTCTGGTCCCTCGGTTTTATACTCTCTCCATATCTCTCTCACTCTGACTTATGCCGCATTCCATTCACCTCAGAAGCCGGAGCCGAGAATGACGCCATTCCTGAGTTGAATGTGTTTCAGTACAGCAAGTCGGAAAACTTGGATGACATTTATTATTAGCAATACCTGTTCTTCCCAGGTTAGCCAGGTTGGCAATACAAGTTGATAATGCCAGAGAGCCTAATACTTTTCTGCAGTAACCAGCTTTAAACTCTCTGTGTGTGTGTGTGTGTGTGTGTGTGTGTGTGTGTGTGTGTGTGTGTGTGTGTGTGTGTGTGTGTGTGTGTGTGTGTGTGTGTGTGTGTGTGTGTGTGTGTGTGTGTGTAGCCTAGAGCCTTTGGCACCGTTGGGCCCAATCCCATTTCTACCCCGTAGGGAGGGGGAAGGGGTAGAAATGGGATTGGGCCTTAGTGCGGTCTCCGTAGTGCGGATGAGGACCTAGTAGGGGGCACTGGAGTGCTCCTAGTTGTGTTGTTTTGATGACCATTCAGCTAGCTATCTTTGTTGTATAAGGGGAAAGGGTTATCCCACTTGGTTCCGACAGCGATATATAGTTCTTTCTCTTTCTTCTGACAAATGTATTATTGGAAGTCGCTTTGGATACAAGCGTCTGCTTAACGTTTCCAGCCCGTTGGGCTTGTCACACTCTCCCGGTGGTATAACATGTCCCCTTTTAAAGTAAACGTCTCCTCTCTCTAGAACTCCATCCGCCACAACCTGTCGCTGCACAGCCGCTTCGTCAAGGTGCAGAACGAGGGCACGGGCAAGAGCTCCTGGTGGATGGTCAACCCCGAGGGCGGCAAGGGAGGCAAGGCACCGCGCCGCCGCGCCGTCTCCATGGACAACAGCAAGTACATCAAGGGCGCCCGGGGGCGGGCCACCAAGAAGAAGGCGTCCCTGATGGCTGCGCAGGACGGCAGCTCGGAGAGCTCGTCCAGCCTGTCCAAGTGGACAGGCAGCCCCACGTCGCGCAGCAGCGACGAGCTGGACGCCTGGACCGACTTCCGCTCGCGCACCAACTCCAACGCCAGCACGCTGAGCGGCCGCCTGTCGCCCATCCTCGCCAACCCGGAGCTTGACGAGGTTCAGGACGGCGGCGGCGGCGGTGGCGACGACTCGGCCCCCCTCTCCCCCATGCTGTACTCCAGCCCCAGCAGCATGTCCCCCTCCACGGGCCCCATGGCGCTCCCCGACCTGGCGGGCACCATGAACCTCAATGACGGGCTCTCGGACAACCTGATGGACGACCTCCTGGACAACATCAGCCTGACGGCAGCCCAGCAGGCACCCCCCGGCGAGGGGGGTGACGATGACGACGAGGGCGAGGGCGAGGACGCCGTGGGCCGGGGAGACGGGACGCAGGCCGGCTCGGTGTTCCCCTTCGGCTGCCCCGGGGCCGGGCTGGCCAGCCCCTCGGCCAGCTTCGGCGCCCCCTCCCTGTTCAGCCCGCCGTCCATCACCAGCCTGCGCCAGTCGCCCATCAGACCATCCAGGAGAACAAGCAGACCACCTTTTCGTGCGGCCCGCTCTTCGGCGACGCAGCGCTGCAGGACCTGCTGGGCCTGGAGGCCCACGGCCCCGCCAACGTCATGCTGACCCAGTCGGACCCGCTCATGTCTCAGGCCATGAGCGGGGCCCTGCAGAACTCCCGGCGCAACGCCCTGCTGCTGCGCAAGGACCCCCCGTTGAGCATCATGGCCGGCCTTGCCCCCGGCGGCAGCGGCGGTGGCGGCGGCGTCTCCGTGGCGGGTTGGCAAGCAGGCTTGCTGACGCACGCCAACGGCCGGTCGGGGTCGAGCATGGCCGGGCTCGATGCCAAAGCGCGGCTCCAGAAGTCCCCGGTGAGGTCCGGGTCTCTGCCGCTGGGCGCGGGCGGTGTCCTGCCGCCCCCCCACCGCTTTCCCGCCGACTTGGACCTGGACGTGTTCAACGGCGACCTGGAGTGCGACATGGACGCCATCATCCGCAACGAGCTGATGGACGCCGACTGCCTGGACCTGAGCTTCGAGTCGCACCTCGCCACGGCCCAGAACACGGAGAGGAACGGCAGGAGTTTCTCGGGCTCCACGAAGACCTCCCCGCAGAGCTGGGTCCCCGGCTGAAGGTGTCGGAGAGGCTGAGGGGATGTGGGTGGGTGGGTGGAGGGAGGGAGGGAGGGAGGGAGGAGGAGAGGTGCTGGGGGTAGTAAATATAGAATAGGGGACAGGTGCCGTGTTCCAATATCCATACTTCCATGAGTACACTTAAACAAAGTACACTATCCGCACTCACTAAGTTTGCTAATTTTCAGATGTCAGTGCTGTTCCAAATCGAAAACTCCTTGGTGCACTAACCAGACATTACGATCACGACTGCCGCCGCGGCTCCTCCCCCGCAGTAAACCTCCCGCTTTGAACGGTGAACCCTTTACGCCTAGCTACTATAAAAACTACAAAATGACTAATGCAGGCTATGTGGAAAATGCGCCGACTTTGGCTCAGCCTCTTCCGCTACGTAGCTAAGATGGCTGCCGTTGAGCACGAATAGTGTACGGCGATCCACACTTCGCGTTTTGACTGTTTTGAGAACCCCATCCGGGTCCTTTCAGAACACTTATTTTCGCCCGATCTGAATCGGAACGCCCTACGTACTCAAATTTAGGCTTGTAAGTACGGATAGTATAGATATTGGAACACGGCGATGGACTTGCGTTACGCTACCTAGAAGCTAAAATCGAAATACGTGAAAGTGTACTCGTGCGACTTGTTTTCCGTCTTTTTAATCTTTTTTTCTAACGTAAGGCATTGTACTCGGTACTGTATTAAGTTTAGTGTCAAAAGACTCTGACGGCTGTCTTTGCAGTGGTCAACAGACTTGTGTTGGAGAGGACAAACCGTTTTCTGGACAAAAATGAAATTAAGGGAGGTTTTTCTCACCACTATAGATTAAAAAAAAAAAAAAGTCTCAGGGAACGTCTCGTCACAAAGTGAGACAGGAAACTGCTCCCACCGGGGACGCACTCTGACCCGAACCAACGCCATGTTTTTGCCAAACCAGCTGCTGTCCTGGAACGGACGCAAGCCCGTTTACAGAACCACAGCCAACGGGACCTCTGGATCCCACAGAGTTTACTTGATTAGCCTATTTTCAACGTTTCTTTTAAGAGACTAAGCAGACTTAAATTGGAAACAAGTGTTAATTGAAATAAAACGCCAACCTTTCCTTCTCCCCGTTGACGCATCCAGCCATGAAACAAGAACTGCAGAGATGTTATCGAAATGTGAAATGATTGACATTGTTTTGTACTTGATGATATGAAGGTTTTATGCTGGGTTTTTAATGACACTACTGCGAATGCAGTTTTCCTCATAAGAGTTTGATAACTCCCAAACATCGTCCCATTTCTCTATGAAAATAAGGGTTTAATGGTATGCTTAGGACCTATCTCCTTAATAGCAGTAGTTACTCTGGCCATTTTGTAGTGGATCATAAAAATGCTATCTTGGGAGGTTCTTCGGCAGCGAAACCCCATCTTTTTTTTTTGGTGAACAACTTGGTGCTATTAAAGGAGAGATAATGGGGAGCGGTCTTAGATAGCCTGCCGTTACCGGCCTCCCCTCGTTATCAGCGCAGTAGCATGAGTGAAAAAAGAAATGTTGTATTTTAACGTATTTTAAATATTGCCAAAATGTTTCCAAAAGGTGAACAGACAAACGAGCGTTACACGGTGTGTATATATTAGTACTCGTTGTCGACAAGCAAAAAATATATCCAATAAAGCCAGACAACAACCATTTTGTAGCAACAGATAAGACATTTTGAGTTTCACGTGTGTCCGTTTTCTCTATCAGGATTCAAATGAACCCCACCCAACGGCACATTGCAGGGACCATATTCCGATATTTTGGTCTACATTAGAGGGCGAATATAGTGTTTAATCTATTGTGTGTCTGTAATTTCGTGCTCGGCCTATTTCCATATTATTTGTGTGACCTTATTCAGCTCTATGGCGAAACTCACTAAAGCTCGGTGTAGCTCAAATCACTCTATTCCAGATTGCAGAGACTCACTATATTGGAATTATGGCAATAAAACTGGAACTTTGGGGCCTTGTTATTTCATGTAGCAGTTTTCTTCCAAATGCAGCTCATCGTTTAGTTGTATGGTAGGATTAAAACTCGAAATAGAAAGGGGGTTTGGCTTGGATACTTATCATTTCCCCCCCTCCCCCTCCCCCAAGGTCACACTCTGGTCTGCTGTCTCTTGGAGAAAACCTCTGCCAACATTCCCTTCACTTCTTCTTGTTTGAAACCCCACCTCGTCCAGACCTGGTGTGTTTCCACCTGTTTGTCTGGGCTGTATTCCAAATGGTGCATGTGAATAAAGCTTGAAGAAGCTACAACGTGCGAGTAGTGGCTTTTTAATACGCGCTTGGGCTGCGGCAGCTTGAAGGAGCTGGAACTCGATGCTCAGTTTGTGGCCCCTGTGGTCGAATCGATGCGATGCTGGACGATGACGTCCTGAGTCAAGGGGCCAATCACCCCGCTGTATCCAGAGGACCGAATCTGCCGGAAGAGAGCTGAGGAAATGAATGGAGGATAGATGATGTAATGCATTGTAACGCACGTAGGACGGTGGTCTGTTGGACAGTATTTCCATCCTGAATGTCGATAGACTTCTATAAACATAGTATTGATGTAATTATTTGAGGCGACCGCACACAATATTCATTCTTAAAAACGACAGATGAAATTGAAAACCCACTTTAAAAAAACGTTTCTGTTTAAGTGGATCTTTGCCGCCCTCTAGCGATCAACTGCGGTCACTGTCTTTCTCTGCGACCTTGTTGACCTTTTTTCTGAGATGACACCAAAACAAGCATGCACTTTAAGCATTACTTCTCTTTATTAAGGTATTCAAATAAAAGTGGAAGAAAATGCCTTTTGGCTCAGCCATGGCCCATGTGTGATGTTTACAAAGCTCCCTTTGGGGGAGTCCGCATGGGCGCAGATGGACGCTGATCTGGTCAAGCCGCTACGCTCAGGCAGGAGGTCAAGGGCTTTTCTCTAACCGAGATGCCAGCCAGATCCGACAGGTGAAGACTGAATAAGGAACAGACACTTTTATCCCAATCCCACGCCGGAGAGTCGACGGCCTGGTCTACCCAGAATACCTATCGATGGCCTTAGTTGCCCGGGGTCCAGACGGGGTCCATGGAGGAAGATATATATATATATATATATATATATATATATATATATATATATATATATATATATATTATATTATATATATATATATGTATATGTATATGTATATGTATATGTATATGTGTATGTATATGTATATGTATATGTATATGTATATTGTATATGTATGTATATGTATATGTATATGTTATATGTGTATATGTATATTATATATATATATATTATATATATATTATGTATATATATATGTATATTCATATATATATATATGTATATGTATATATGTATATATATACATATATGTATATATGTATATATATATATGTATATATGTATATATATATATATTGTTGGTATTCTACCCAACCCAAAACATATTAGGATAAATGATTAGAATTGAGATAGGAAGAAAATATTACATATCATCCCATCATGTTAATGCCATGGTGTCTGGCCAGAAGAGGACCATTAAATAAGTTATGTGGCGAAGGAAGAAAAGCAACGAAAGAACTTACGGACCCCCAAAACCCCCAAACAGCTATAAAGTAAGAGGGCTGTGTTCACTGATAGGGTCCTTGATAGAATGTCCTTGAAGAATGTGAGCAAAATTCTCCTGCAGAAGAAACGCTTGTTCTGGACCTGAATCAAGTGGAGGAAGTTAGATTGTGGTGTGTGTGGTGTGTGTGTGGTGTGTGTGTGTGTGTTTGTGTTTTTTATTTAATCGCACCAGTAGAGAAAATTCATTTTGTGAGTAGAGGTATATATTTAGCCCAGGAACAGACTTTGGTATCACATACCTCCCAAATCGTTTTTTTAAACTGGGTTTTCATTTTCATCTGTCGTTTTTATGAATCAATATTGCATGGGGTCGCGTCAAATAATTACATAATTACGCCCCTGGCGCAAGGATGACACGCAAACTCGTGAGGCGTTCTTTTTATTTTAATTTCTTATTAATATCTCAATTCTAATATGTTATATAATACCTTTGGTTGTTATGTTTTTAGATGACCCCACGAAAGAGACCGCTGGGGGGTATTGTTGGTTTCCCCAACCCAAAACTTATTAGGATAAATGATTAGAATTGAGATAGGAAGAAAATATTACATATCATCCCATCATGTTAATGCCATGGTGTCTGGCCAGAAGAGGACCATTAAATAAGTTATGTGGCGAAGGAAGAAAAGCAACGAAAGAACTTACGGACCCCCAAAACCCCCAAACAGCTATAAAGTAAGAGGGCTGTGTTCACTGATAGGGTCCTTGATAGAATGTCCTTGAAGAATGTGAGCAAAATTCTCCTGCAGAAGAAACGCTTGTTCTGGACCTGAATCAAGTGGAGGAAGATAGATCTGTGGATGTAAGGGAGAAAGTCCAAGACGTTCCTACAATAAAACGCAAACGGTTCCGGATAGTATCAGCTCCGAGTTGCTTCTGAAACGGGAAACAGAAAGAGCAGAAGTCTAATTCAACTGGGTAAAGAACAAATCTTGCTTACCCAACTGCAGCAGAAAAAAGTGCAGCTGGAGAAACAACTAAAAGCAGAGAGGGAAAGAGCTGCATGCTATCATGTAAATTATTTCTTTTGTTACTTAGCATTAGAACACAATAAGAAATGTAAAATGTTTCTGTTTAATTATATGTTTATTGTTTTAAGAAATAGTTATTACAGTTCCGTTTTTGAACAGAAATACTTCAATAACTCTTTCTTAAAATTAAAACAATGGCTATTTGCCGCCACCGGTATTTTGCCTACCTGTTGTTCTTTGCTTAGCCAGTAGGCTACACTGTTGGCTACATCAGGGCCCTGGGACACAATTTGGTCATCCGGAAAGTATTTGGATCACATCGATCCAATAAAAAAAAAAAAGAAAGTGGATCCTGGATAGCAAGCACATGGGATCTCCAAATCCGGATAAATTTGATTAAGATTACATTTAAAAAAAAAAACTGGGCCAGGGTGTAATTTGGGGATGCCACGGCTGCAACTGCCCCGGAATACTCTCCTATGGTAGAGTTATTTAAAAGTATCAGCTTCATTAATGCTATTAAGTGAATAACAGTGATGTGCGGTCTCCCGTCCATCGCTGGTGGACAGTCGCTACCTCTCCAGAGCCCTGTACACACCGCTGGGCCGACCTGAAGTGGGAGGAAGAGGGTTGCTGAAGCGCCTACATGAGGAAGGTTGAGGACCAGCCACGGAACACACGTGTCGTTGTTTCGGGCCAAGGTATATGACACTGAGAGTGGTATATGTTCAACACGTGGTTTATTCAGACACAAGGTAAACAAGTTTGCGTTCTGGAGGTGGTTTGTGAAGCATCTCACGAACACAGGTAATAGAATTCAGTTTATATTGGAAGTGAGCGGAATGATAAATAAGCAACGCCCACAGGTTTTAAATGGCCCAGGTAAACCTTCGGTCTGTCTTGGCCTGTCTGATTTATCTTCAATCCCATAATACTGTTCTGGTGTTGTGTCGACCACTCTATGTGTACAATAAGAAATTCATGACAACATGAAACATGCTGTTTAAATAAATTCTAGACAAAAAAAAAAATCACAATCGTTTTTTTCCCCGATTGGAGGTGAAGGAGGTGGAGACGATCTCCACACCCTCACCAGTCTCTGACGGCCACGTCCTCACCGGGCAGGGACAGGGTGTGAGGTTTGTCCGAGGATAGCCTGCTAGGGGCCAATGACCACCTTAATCGGCCCAGCCCAGCTGAACAAAGGAAGGTTGTGAGCTCTTCACAAAGATCTTCCACCAGTCGCTGCCTGATTGAACTATAGCCTACCGCCCGATAGCACACACACCCCCACCTGACACAGGATCAACGACTCTTTGAGCAGACTGAGACTAGCCCCCCACCTCTGCCTTCCGCCCGATAGCACACACACCCCCACCTGACACAGGATCAACGACTCTTTGAGCAGACTGAGACTAGGCCCCCACCTCTCCTCCGCCCTTACACTCAGAGCCGGTGTCGTGCCGAAAAACGACTGCCTGCCAGAAAACGACTGACCCCAGTGGGAACGCCCATCGGGGTGGTACCTACACGCCCATCGGGGTGGTACCTACTCTCTCCACAGCAAAAGACCGCCTCCGACGGGAACGCCGTCGTTATACTACTACTACTGCTACTACTACTTTATTATTATCATCTTACAACGGCAGCAGCGAGATAACAACAACAATAAAAGCATTACCGCCAAATTTAATCTCCTGATGGTTTATGAAAGACAAGTTTGTAGCCTACGACAGGAACGACAGACTACTCCTCAATACAACGTATCCATGCAGTTCTGCTGTGGCGCTGGTGCAGCGGGTGGGCGTGGTTTGCTGTGGAGAGAGTAGGTACCACCCCGATGGGCGTGTAGGTACCACCCCGATGGGCGTGTAAGTACCACCCCGATGGGCGTTCCCACTGGGGTCAGTCGTTTTCTGGCAGGCAGTCGTTTTTCGGCACGACACCGGCTCCTCTCCACCCCCACCCTCGTCCTCTACACTCATGACTGTGCCCCAGCATGTTACACCGACAGCATGACCTGTCTGCGTGTTCACTGTCTAGGCATGTCAAACATACGGCCCGCGGGCCGGACCCGGCCCGTTGGATGATTTAATCCGGCCCGGCATAAATTTCTGAGTATGTCAAAAAAAAAGCGAGTCTCTAGCTCATTTCTATCAAAAGTTATGATTTTTTTTAAATTAAATACAAACCAAATGCTCCCTCCGGCCGCCGGGGGGCAGTAAATGTGTACAAGAGCTCACCTCCAGCATGCGGCATTGACACGAGTTAGTACTAAAAATAAAGCAGCAATCTTGCTTCACCATTCACCACTTCTAAACAAGTTATCGGTCAACACACCCTTCCCAAAATGGCACTGTCAAAAAAAAGAAAAGTGGACACGGAGTGCAGAGTTTTCAAGGAAAAATGGACTGAGAATTATTTATTCACAGAAGTGAATGCAAAACCAGTGTGCTTGGTATGTAATCAGCAAGTTGCAGTGTTCAAAGAGTTTAATATTCGGCGCCACTATGACTCATCATAAAGACAAGTATGACCACTTGAAAGGACAAATAAGGAAAGACGAGATAAATAAATTGGTGGCTGGTCTGAAGAAACAGCAGTCTACTTTTACGCGCAACTGCGATATCGCTGATGGGGCTTTAAGAGCCAGCTACATTATTGCCAACGAGCTGGTGCAGGCATCCAAGCCATTTTCTGATGCATGCTGAAGGCTGCGGAAGTCGTGTGCCCTGCAAAGCGACCTGCCCTTGCCAATATTAGTCTAACGAGGAACACTGTCGCAGATCGGGTGACAGAACTCTCAAGTGACTTGACAGGCCAAATGAAAGAGAAAATCAAGTAATTTATCGCATTTTCAATTGCAATAGATGAGAGCACCGATGTCACAGATATTGCTCAACTGGCCATATTCATTAGAGGTGTTGATGAAAATTTGACCATCACCGAGGAGCTGCTTGAATTGGTGCCCATGAATGACACCACAACAGCAGATGACATTTTCAGCGCTCTCGTTGGCGCGCTGGACAAGGTGGGAGCGGACTGGTCCCGTGCCGTGAGCCTGGCTACCGACGGTGCGCCATCAATGGTCGGGAGAAAGGCAGGCGTTGCCACAAAATTCCGTGACAAAGTACAGACCGCAAATGGAGGACAAGAGTTTTGGGCATTTCACTGTATTTTACATCAGGAGGCGTTATGTTGCAAAACACTGCAAATGGATCATGTTATGAGTGTGGTTGTGAAAACTGTCAATTTCATCAGAGCGCGCGGTCTAAATCACCGTCAGTTTGACACATTTCTCAGTGATAATGACATTCATGCTGGCCTTCCATACCACACTGACGTGCGGTGGTTAAGCAGAGGTGCAGTAAGCGCTTCTTTGAGCTACGAGGGGAAAATGGACAGTTCATGGAGAAGAAGGGACGCCCAGTAAAGGAACTTAAATGCAAGGAATGGGTGCAGGATCTTGCGTTTATGGTTGATATTACACAACACTTGAATACACTTAACACTACATTGCAGGGCCGTAACAGAGTTGTCACTCAATATTACGACAGCATAAGTTCGTTCAAGATGAAACTGTCACTGTGGGAGATGCAGGTAGGCCTATCCAACGGTGACACCGCGCATTTCTCTTGTCTCACAGCTGTGCGTCCGGATGCACCGGACCGTCCCGATAATGATTTGGAAAAATATAAAGACATCATAACAGATTTGCTGCGAGAGTTTGAGCAGAGGTTTCAGGTATTCAGGGAACTTGAGAACAAATTTGGCTTTTTTCGCTCGCCATTTACAGTGAAGCCTTCTGATATGCCAGCTGACATTCAACTCGAGCTTATTGACTTGCAGTGCGATTCCGCTATGAAGGATACATTCGGGTCCGTGGGATTGGATACATTTTATCAGTATCTCGTGCCAGGTTACCCCAAATTAACAGCCATGGCTGCAAAGGTTCTATCCATGTTTGAGACTAGGCCTACTTATCTTTGTGAACAGGTGTTCTCCGTAATGAACAACAATAAATCAAAGCAGCGCTCAAGTTTATCAAACAAACACTTGAATGACATTGTTAAATGTGCTGCTACTCAGGATTTGACACCTAATATCGATACACTTGTGAAGGCAAAAAGATCCCAAGTTTCAGGAGCCTTCAGAAGTTTTGCACTCATGAGTACAGATCATTAAAAAAAAAGATTAATTTGGTTTCATATTAAAGACAATTAATATTGTGCAGTATATTCTCAGCTTCAGTAGGCCCAGCCTAGTAGTTTGATCTGATGTAGTCTAATCTTATTGCCCATGCACTGCTATAACTTTTATTTTGTATTTCTTTTTTTATTTATTTCAAAGCAGTATGACAATTAAGGCGAAAACATTTTTTTCATAGCTCCCACTTGAGTTTGTTTAGTGTGGTGAGTTGGTTCAGGCTTAAAACTGCATTCACTCAACTGTTAAAATAAACCACCGCCTAACATGAAAATCATTTTTTTCCATTGTTTGTGAATAATTGTGTCGTGCTTAGTAAAGATCCCTTGTCATCCGTTATTATAATATGTAGGGTAGGCTACAAATGTAGGCTGAATGATAAAGCATAGTACTGAAAAACAAAGCTAAATATTTGGAGTTGACATTCTTTTACTGATCCGGCCCAGCTGAGAACAGAAAGTCTGGATCCGGCCCCAGCGCCAAACTGAGTTTGACATGCCAACCCCTACCTGCATCATAATGACCGGTGTACTTTACTTTAAAAAAAATAATAATAATATAGTTGGACACTAGGTAGCGGTGATTTTTTAATTGAATAATAAAAAAAAAAACATAGACCATCGGCATGCAAAGAGTAGGCTATGCAATGCAATGTATAAGTGAGAGTAACGCAAAGTATGCAATAAAATGTAAAAAGTTTGCAATGAAATGTAAAAGTGAGAGTAACGTAGAAGCACTGCATTATTATAGGCTTACAGAAAGATAAAAGGTAGCCTACATCGTGATCTAAAAAGTAATAAACCGCAAATAGCAATATTAAATATATAGCACTATGCTAGCGTTTAAACAGTGTGGCAATGAATGAAGAAGTGCTGTTTACAATGTCCAGGCTATGTCAGGTAGGCTACGGGTCACGTTCTGGGTGTTGATAGTGTCAGAGTGTGTGTGAGGGACTCAAAGGGGGCAGGCAATATAGGCCTAGTAGTAAAATATTGAACCTTATGAACCTATGAACCAAGGCTTATATGACGTAGCCTATATGGCTATACGTGATAGGTTGACCAGAGACGGATAACAATAAATTAACAACAGTCCAGACAAGCTCGGGTGGGCCGTGTTTATAGGCTATAGGAAGCATAGAGTTCCGTATTATCAGCGTTTTGAGGAAGGTTGAAGAGGTAGCCTATTGTTTCATCACATCTACGTTTGACGATCAGCGTCCGCTTCCAAGAGATGCATTTTTTCGGAGATAGGTCTACTTTAAGAACAAGTCTACGGATTACAAGTCAACTTCTGTGGGTAAGACGTTCAGTGATATGCGGGATATGCGCTTTGAAAATGAAAACCTGGAAAGTAAAAGTATGCTGATCTGTAAGAAAGTTGCAGGAGCAAACATGTTTTGAGCAAAAAAAGTCAAGTAATAATAATAATAATAGGCCTACTAACGAATTCAATAGGGTTCCTATGTTTTTCGTAGGACCCTTATTATATATAATCACAAATATAGCAAGGCACAAATAACAGTTCCCAACTGTTTCCAAAAGGGGTGGGGTTATGGTTGCCCTCAGTAAGCGACCTCTATTTACTTGTTCTTATTCAGCCGACGAGCCGCGCCTCTTTCTTTCGGATACACATCTGATGCCACCGGGGCTGCTCGCCGCCTCTCCACCGCCGCCGCCCATTGGTCGCCGGAGCGTAGATTGGCTGCGACGGGCTAACTGCTCAATACGAGGCGAGTCTCTCTGTGCACAGGGCTTGGCTAATAGTAATCATAAAGAATATATGCATAAATGGCAATAATAATAATATATTCATGTAAAGAATTACTCCTATGGATATATAATTTGAAATAGATGAGATAAAGTTACAAAATCCTGTGTAGACGATGATCTTATTTTATAACTTCCCCCCATTTAGTTTATCTATTGGGTGTGGCAATGTGACCCAGGTGGCACAGCTTCACACGCAGCTAGCCCTTACTACTAGCTTTCACACTGTACCAAGTGGTGGACAAAAATACCTTATCAAAACGAGGCTCTATAAAAACACTTATTTATCACGACCAGGCCTGCAAGCTCCAGGGAGGACCTACATAATAGATCTGTTATGCCTCTTTACACCTAGTCAGTCGATTCAGAGTTTGTCTGTTTTAGTTAGCACTCTAAGTGAGAGTGTTCTACAACAGTCCACAGCTGCAAAAGAGCATTTACCATAGACCGCGCTTGTCAGAGGGCGCCTAAGTAGGAGCAGAATAAACACAAAGAAAGAGAAGTGTGAGAGGTATAAGGTGTGTGTGTGTGGTGTTGTGGTCGTGATTGTATGTGTGTGTGTTTGTGTTTGTGTGTGTGGTGTTGTGCCTTGGCGTTTTGTTTGTACTTTCACCTATATCAAATCCCAATGCGAAGCACCAGTGCAGAAAGCTCATCTCATTAATTGTAAAAATACGCTAACTTAATAAAAGCGCCCTGTTTTGGTCCCCGACTAGCAGGCCCATTGCGTGCACAGCTACAGTGCGGCTGTGGGGTCCAGGCTACCGTGATTGGTCTTCAGCACACCCCTGGTTCAACCGGAGTGGGCCCGTCATGTTCCCCAGAGCTGCTGTAACTACCTCACCCGCCTCTACTGAAACCCACGCTCGGAGGAAACCCTGGAACCTTATGTACAGGTGAAGTGGTTCGTCAGGGCAACCCTTACCATGATGGGACCACTAATCGAACCGTGATATGAACCTTCATGTAACATCAGCGTGATACAGTCGTAAGTACATTATATTGACGTAACAGTTAACATGAATTTAGGTAATGATGTCCATGTGCAACCTAAATAACTGTCGTGGATGTACATCTACAAGTGTTAACAAATGTTCACTACAGACTACTAACGACAACATTTGTCCTCACATAACTGACAGTTTTTGACCAGAGCCAACCCGTTCCTCCCTCCGATCCTTCTTAAATCATCCAAGATCCATAGCAACTTGTAACATGCAACTTCTCTACAAAGCATTCTGAAAATATTTGCCTGTTTTATTATTTTCTCGAATGTATCTTTTGTTTCATTTCTATCGCCACACGACAGTGTTTAGATGAAAGCAACTTGGAGGTCATGCCGTGTGTCAAGGAGTGGCATGTGGAAAAGGCAACATGGCCTTCATCCCCCCGGCGTCCTCTCAGGCTTCAGGGAAGCGGAGAGGCGCTGGGTTGTGCTTGAGTCGATCACCTGTCCCTCTGCACTGCTCCTGGGAGTTCGAGGCATGTGCTCCAGGACTGTTTCAGTCATTCCATGGTTAAAGTTGTATCACATGACCGTGGTTCGTCGCGTATCGGCGGCTGAGGAGGAACCTCTTGCAGTCCTCTTTTGTGATTTTTGTTATTTAAATAAAGAGCTGCTGAATATAACGGGTGAAAACTTTTCTTAATAGAAAACACAATCATGTCAACAATAGTATAGAACAGAATAGATTCGGCACAGATAACTACTAACTAACTTTTGACCATTGAGATAAATGCAACATTGAAATACAATCATCTGTTTAGATTTTTTTCTAACCCTTTTTTATGAAGTCTCATATTAACCGATGACTGTCTATATTCATCCAAACGAAAGCCCTCTCCACTCTCCTCTCGGTGCAGGAATTCACCGAGGCGTCGCAGGATAGCCCCGGCAAACGAGTAGAAGCGTGAACTAAACCAAAATGATTTGCTGCGAATTTATCAACAGGTCTGAAGCATTACAAGTATCTGAATTACAACATGGCATGCACCCATGCCCCAACAGCAAAACACACACTATCATCGACCACACACACACACCCACACCCACACACACACACCACACACACCACACACACACACACCAACGACACACACACAC
>OLKM01003176.1:37114-42217 GCA_900291075.1 Melanogrammus aeglefinus | reverse complement strand
AAGGATGGAGATGGAGGGCGTGTTGTGGGTTGCGGTGCAGAGTTGGTGGCACAGCGTGTGGGAGCAGGATGTGGGGTGGGGAGGGTTGTGTGTTAGTGTTTTACGTTTAGGTATGATAACGTCGTGGTAGAGTCCAGTTGATGTATATTTTTGGAGTGTGAGTGGGCTTCAGATGGGGGTAACAAAAGTCACCTAGGTGGAGTGTGGCAGCCATCTATTTGGCTTGAAGCATAGACATTACTACAGTGGAATTTAAAGCAGCACATCACTGCTGTGGTGGTGTATTAAAAAATAAACGGCTCGGTAGCAGCTTACGTTTGAAAATCCTTGCAATGATATTGGATATTCAACAGATATTTACGTACGGAATTACGGTGATCTGACGCGGGGTACTAAAGACTCGATCGTCGGTATGAGTCCCAGCGTGTCTAGCGGAGCGTATACCTGCCCTGGAGACCAGGCTTCAAAGTAAAGCCGTCGGGCAGCAACAACACTCCTTTCTGTAGACAATAGTCAAATTAAAGGGGGCCCTGCCCTGAACAATAGCCTAACTTAAACACATTTAAACCAGATGGTTTCAAAATGTCCCCAGTGGATATAATGTTAAAATCTCAGTTTAGAAGTGTATCCTGCCAGCTCTGCAATAGGAAAAAGCAAGTAAAAAATGTAATAAAAAGCTCTGGTGTTGGTGTAAGGCACATAGACTGTTCCAAATTAAACTGGATTTTGATACGTGTAAATTGGTAGAATTATCAAAGAATTGTTTTGCTCAGCAAGAAAAATCACCTATAAAAGAAGAAGAGCTACTTTTTGAGATTTGGACCTTGTATTTAACCAGTTACTAATGTTTCTTCCATCCACTATTCTATCTGGAATCAATGGTTTTGATTTTACATCACACTTGACTCATGAAAGTTATTGATTATTAAAAACTGAATAATCACCAATAGTCCAATAATACTCTGGATCTATTGCTTTGACAATAAAAAAATCGGGATGAATTTCTTTTGGGTGATTAAAAAACGTATTTTCTAGGGACAGCCCTAAAACATACACTTTCAGAATAATGCAGAATCACCTTCTTCTAACCTTTGTTAAAGGGGTGATATTATGCCGCAAGGTGTGAGTGTGATTAGCCATTACAAGCCATTTGAAAATCTGCCTTTTCCTGCGTTTTAGTGACATCAAAAGCATCCACCTAGATGTATGCTGGATAGATAAGCAACATTTGCTACAGTCCACTGAGTAGGCTACTAGACTGATCTATCCAGCACACATCTAGGTGGACACGCCCAATCGTGATGTCACTAAAACATAGGAAAAGGCTGATTTTCAAACAGCTTATAATGGCTAATCACACTCGGTCATGGCCTAGGGGCAACCAGACAATGAGGGAGGACGGAGGCGTGACTCAATTTTAACAACGATCAAGGTTTATTTGATAACCCATAACGAAAAGAGAACAAACAACAGTTGCAGCGTGGCAAGCTGGTGGAGCTGCCAAAAAGGAAGGGGTCTGGCTTGGAGGAACCAGACGCACATATAGGCCACAAACAAGGCCACTCTGCCCCCTCTTCGTCAGTCCTAATGGGAGACAGGCACACCAGTCCTGATTGGGAGATAGGAAAATCATGAGCAAGGCCTTGCGGCCATCGCACACTCACACGGTAGCATAATATCCCCCCTTTTACAAAACAAGGATACATATACTACCGTGCTTGCGCAAAACCCCTTGAACAAGTCTTTTGTTCATCCATAAAAGATAAGCAGTCCTCTATTATGCTACAAGGATTCAATGGAAACTGCTCATTCTGTCATGTTCTTTCTAGATTCTAAATATATGTATGCGTTTCACATGATTAATTGTAGATTAGTGTTACTTTGACGAGAATAACATTTAACGTGTGGCTGGAATGACTGAACCATAACCATGATTTAATTGTACTCAGTGCATCTTCTATTTTAGTATATTACAGGTTTTATGTTTTTTAATTTCGGTCAATGGAGTAGCAGTAATAATGTGCCCAAGGGGTGCTTCAGTGAGAGAGCTGAGAACATGTGCCTTTTGTGTCAAGAGGTTGACACAAAGCGGCTTGTATGCCTCAGAGATTCTATTTTGAGCTCATGACTGTTGGACTCTTACTAAACTGTAATCCTCTTGGATTTATACCAATCATGGGAGTACCTATTGCTTGGATAAATATTTCGAACATTAATTGATGTACTGTTGATAGTAGCTATTCTAGACGTTTGAAATGAAAAAAAAACAATAGGTAAATTAATACAACTATTTTACATAAATGCCCATCAACTATCATATCAGAGTGTTTGCACATCCAAATATCCACTGAGTGTATGCGGCGAGCGCCTCATATATATTTTACAACGCAAGCACGGAATGAACAACCCATATCCCTAGGGCAACCACCCGGCTTTTCTTTCCAAGCTGACGAGATTTTTTTAGCAAAGATACACAATGATGTGTTATCTATTTTTACACTCCACTCATTGAAATTCATTTCAGGGCCACTCACAAGAATTTGGCGTCGCCCGTTTTACGGGATGCTCTAGTCATGCGCCTCCTATCACCTGACCGCTAAGGTGGTCAGCTGATCAAACGCAAGTTCACTGATAGGCAGTCAATTTAAGACCTTCCATCTGAAACAAAATACTCTACAAAAACAACAAAAAACTAAATAAGTGTGCTGAGCTGACTTCCACCCACCCGACCCAGGCCCCCCCTACTTTAGATCTCTGCTCTGGATTGAATGCAAATGGGTTGAGATATCTATCTGATGTACCCCTTGGGGGATTGTATAGTGCTCCCTGTTGTCAAATGTTGATATGCTGTTGCTATTCTATTTTCTGACTGTCATTTGTCTGTCATGCTTTAAATCCTACAGCAGCGAACACAACAAAAGAGTTGAACGTACCGCCAAACTAAATTGTATAACCATTTCCTGCAATAAATGGACACTATAATATGCACATTGGATTTCTACGTTCCATCTTCATTTTTTTTTCTTTTGTCATTTGTGTTTTGCTGGAAGTTCAGAAGCGAACCCATGTACATTTACATTTACATTTAGGGCATTTAGCAGACGCTTTTATCCAAAGCGACTTACAATAAGTACATTTGTCATAAGAAGTGCAACAATATATCGCTATCGGTACAGTAAGGATGTTCATAGAACCAAGTGCAAGTACAGCAATCACTATAATAACCTATTCCCCGTGTTACAGCAATGATAGCAGCTACTGCAGTTGCTACACAGTTAAGTACTATAATACAATACAATACAACACAATACAATACAGTGTACAACGGTGGCCAGAGGGGGGAGGGTGGCTATGCAGAGTCGAGGTGGACTCTGAACAGGTGAGTCTTGAGTCTTTTTCGGAAGATCTCTGTGATCTCTGTGTACTCTTGTACACAGAGATACAAAGGTAACATGAACACACAGGACACTTAACAGCACACACGTTTTGTTGTGATCCTAACAAGTTAAAGGTCACTTACAGGGAGTACCGAATGAGAGTATTTGAGGAATATGGGAGCTAAATGTGCTTAAATTTGAGATCAGTTAAATAACATTGTATTAACCCACTATATTGTGAGACTATTGTTATTTTACCACATTCCTGATTATGTTGTTGTTTGTTTGTTTTTGCTTTAGGGCTTGTATGTGCCTGAATACATGTGTGAATTCATGAATGACTGCAGTGTTTTTATATGGATTGGCACCAGGAGGAATAAACCACCACAACAATCAGTCATATATATTCAATGCATGCAATACAAAAAAGGCGAGCCAATCTGATTTGATTGACAGACGATGACATCATACGTGCGAGGGGAGTGCAATGTACTGTACGGTGGCCTTTTTCATTCCTTTATTCCCACGCAGCTTTTTATTGCTCTTCCTGGTCATGCAGCACCCAAGGTGGCATCAGCCACTGTGAGGTCATGGTTCAAATATAACATTCCCTGTTCAATAGATGCCATGCAGGCCAACATAGCTGGAGTGATATGTATATGGAAAGGGCGCTGATGCATGCATACAAACGCACGCAGGAACATTCATGCATGATGCATTATTCAAAAAAAAAAAGGTGCATCTGCTTTTCTTATGTAGTTCATGATGTTCTCCAATCCAATTGCTCCCAAGTTTGTCTAACTCAATATATGAAAACTTTCTCTGACCGTATGAGGATTATTCATGGGGAAATGGGGAAAGCAAGGCTCCCAGGGTGGTCGTCCTCTTTCTTCCCGCATAAGCTTAAATCATTAGTGATATATCATTATATAGCAATTAAAGTCACTGCTATACTGTTATCTTCAATAACAGAAACACATAGGAACTCACTGTGCCAAGACCCACTGTAATCTGCCCCCTGGGGGGAATCCGAGAAACATTAACAGAATCCATAGGAAGAACTAGGCCTCATGGGAAAGGGTCATTCCAGTTCAATCTCAAACCCATGGGGGTGGCCATAATAACTTCAACGTGTGTTGAAGTTATCCTCAGAAGCTGTGTTGTGATGATTATGTTTAACAGAAATGATCGAAACCATTTACCAAACGATCACTAGAACTGGATTCATATTTTTTGTAACACCTGCTTGAGACAAATCGAAACGGGCAGTGCCTTAAGCATTTTGTGTTGTCGCATCGTCTATGAAGTACGAACTGCATTTGAAGGAGACACTGGCAAGACTAGGAATCCCACAATTTCGACAATTGTGGAAACAACTCTGATCTTCTCTGAGATCGGATTGAGGGAGAGGTTAAATGAGTGTTTGGAGAATACTACCAAGACCGTGAAAATGATATGGCGAAAGCGGTTCATATCTGGTCAAGCAGGTAGCTTGAGTTCAAGCAAGGCAAGGGTTATTTTACAAGCTTTTTGTGCCATATTGGTTGAACATCATTAAAAAATAAGAAATTCAGACAAAAAATAAAAGGCCAGTAATAAGCCTATCCAATCATTCATTGGGACAAAATGAGATAATCGGACGGCCTACCTGCCTATCTACCTACCTTCCTTACCTGCGTGGCCTGAAATGAGTGTATTTTAATGATGTAGACACAATCATTAAATT
>OLKM01003176.1:29614-32114 GCA_900291075.1 Melanogrammus aeglefinus | reverse complement strand
GACACACACACATGCTCCCGCAAACGCACACATGTGTGCATGTGTGCGTGCCTTATGTGGGACTTATTGCTGCAGTAGAATAGTAATGGGCAGCATTAAGCCTGCAGTTCCAAGACATATGTCAAGTCGTTTATCCATTACTCACTCTCCACACAAGGAGTCTAGAGGAAGGTAATCTTCACAATAACCATTGCCCTTTCCATGTCAGGATTTATAGTTTCATAATGGATCATTCCTCAAAACTATGACTTTGCCATGAATTCAACTTCAATGCGTTTATCCTAAAATACATATTCATAAAAAATGAGAGGAGTAGGTGAATATGGTAAATAGATATTTACATAAGAATGTATAATTTATAACAATGTAGGTGCCATAGAGGTTGACATTTACGTCATAATATCAGCTCTTTATATGACAAGCCAATGACGAGGCAAGCGTGAAGACCTGTTATACTATTGTAGCGTTGGCTCTGTAAGTGTATGAAAGACAACAGCAGTGTAGCCAAAAAATCCCCAAATTAAAGTGAAGTCTGTCTAAAATAAAAAAAACGACGGTGATAACTCAAAGCTCAGACAAATCTTTAAACACAATGACGCACAACATCAAATACAGAAAATAATGATGACAGCAGCCTTGCAGATGGACGAAAAAAATACAAAACAAAAGTAAAAAAAATAATTATAGCGCCTGTTTTTCTGAGAGGCCCTCAAAAAGTGTTTTCTGCTTCCCATGGTCACATGAGAGATAAGTGGCGTGGACCGGGGTGGGGGGGGGATGTTTGCCGCTCCAGCACAGGTATCGACTGCAAATTGAGTCTCACATCACGACACACAATGACGAGCGGCCGTCAGCCCGCTGTGACTGCGCGCGCTGACACTCGTCTCAATTTGTCCTCCCTTCGGGGTCCTTGTATGAGCTACACCGCTGCCGCAAAAAAAAAAAAAACGACATATGTGTGCAACACACACTGTGGTTGTCAGTGATCGTTTGTCTTGTTCCTATTCCCACAGGTCTGATGGAGCACCTCGGCGGGGGGACGGGACAGGGGAGGGGGGTAAGCTGGTCAGTGACAGCCTTAGCTCGGGAGGAATCGTCAGGCAGCAGAAGCAGCTAGCAGCTAGCAGCAGGGGCCGTGGGAAGCCGTCAGAGCCCCCCCCCCCCCCCACCCCGATCTGTCACCAGCTTATTACTGGGAAGGGGAGGCTGATCAAACGCTGGACTCTGACACACCGTGACCATGCCAACAGCGTGAGGGATCCCAGTGCGTTGCCAACCTACACGTACAGGGCTGACATATATATGCAGACACACACACATGTGCATTTACATAAGTGCATGTATGTATGCGTAGGTATACACATTATGTACACTTATATGGTGCTGTGCATGCCTTGGTTAACTTTCCTTGATGGAAGAAAAGAGAGCATGTGTAGACAGATGTGTTTCCATAATCCATAATGCATGCATCTTGTCATGTCAGTCGAAACTGGGGTAGGAGGCTTTCTCCATCAGTTAGATAAGATTGCAATCTGGGCTGAGAGGATGACCAGCGACATGAAGTACATTTAATGAACTCTTTGTGAAATGTCAAAACGCATGTGGACCAACACATATTATAAATGGTATTTGATATGTTTGCTAATAATTGATATGTATATATAATATTCTCTCAAAACGTCCTCATCAAATTCCAACATACAAGAAATGCCATCTTCCAAATGGAGTAGGTTATCTCTGAGCAGGCAGGTGTTGACACCAAGGCTTATTTTTGGCTTTATGCAAATGCTGTCTCGAGATGTTGGGATATTAGTGGTATTTCACTGCCACTGAACTTTGCATGGTAGCGCTTTGATTGGCAGGCTGGTTATGAATAAATATGCATAAGCAGTTGTGTATCTCAATCGAGAGGAAGGTGGAGATGAAAGAGGGAGAGATGGAAAGAACTATGAATATATATATTTATAGAAAGAACGATTGAATGATTGGAATCATTTGAACAGTGGAAGGATAGTTTTGGTTTGGTACGACTGTAAGCGGAATATATCTATAAATATGCTTGTCTGATGTTGAGACACATTTTGTTCAAATGTTTTTCTCATTCTAGTCATTTATCTATCTATTAGCATCTGTATATATCCGTATTGGCTCATTCATTCATTCATTTCAGATTTACCTTGATTTCCCAAAAGTAATATATTATCTTATTCGTATAATAAATCATTCTATTAATAATGAAGCGGTACACAGTATTTGTTTACTAATTCCATCCAATTTATTCAATTCATATAATTCACATATATATAACTGAGGTTTATTTTTATGTACTTGTTTTTTTGCCCCACTCTGCTAGTCCTGTCCCTCTTGGTAACTGGCATTTATATGAACCTCAGACAGGCAGAATCCATACAGGAAACTTTATGACACAGTGTATCATGGGTGGGGGGGAACCTACAGTGCATATCCATCCGTCCAATATGTCTCACTTTATGTCTTTCTT
>OLKM01003176.1:24614-27114 GCA_900291075.1 Melanogrammus aeglefinus | reverse complement strand
TTCCCAGTCTCTCACCCATCCGGTCAATTTGTTCTCCGGCGTGTTTGTACTGCTCTCTAATGGGGGGCTTCCATCTGCAGCGTGACGATTTATCTCCCCCCTCTCGTCACCTTCCTCTCCCTCCGTGTTGCTCTTTATCCCTTCCCCCCTGCTTTATCTCCATCCCACTTTCTCTCCCTCCTGCTCTGTCCCGCTTTCTCTTTTTCTCTCTCTGCATCTCCTTCCTCTTCGGGCGACTTCTAGCACCCGTCCTAATCCCAATAGATAGTTAATTATAGACAGCCACTCACACACTAATGGCATGAAGTAATTATAGAACTCAGTGGAGAATTCACCAGTCACTCCTCCTACCTTCTCCTCTCCTGTTCCCTCCCTTCCTTCAAACCATTCCCCTACTTAGTGCCCCTTTCTCTCTTGCTCTCGGTTCATTCACCTCATATTGCACTTATACTTTTGCTCGGATGCTATTATTAAATTCTCCCAGCCCAGGTGGTCAATGTAAAAATGTGGCTATCAAGTTAAGGCAAGTCTATTGATCATAGCATATTCTATCCTGTCCTTAGAAATCCTCCATCCGTCTATGGTCGGCCTCTGAGGATCAGCGTAGGCAGACAGTATGATCCTAAAGCACAGAAAACGTTATTCTACTTTTAGTCAAATGAGGGACATGAGCCCAAATGGCTATAATGGGATTCACAATATGAATCATCTATTTGAGTCGATGCCATGTCAAGCTCTAAGCGTAAAACAATCTGTACATTGTGCACAGACAATGTCTAAAAGCAGATTCAAATAGAGCAGAGATGTGATGGTTCCTAAAAATAATCAGTGGTACTGTATGTGGTTTAGGCCAACCCAGCCATTAGGAATAAATTGGCAGGAATTAACAAAAACAAACAACAACACACAACATATAGAGTCTAACCCTATTTAGCGTGTTAAAAAAATACTATTAGTATGGATGATTAACGTAATCTAATATGCTCAGCTCCATTTGATCATATGCTGTGGTAATGAGGATAAATATGTGGTCCAGAGGGCCACTGGATGTACATTAGCTTACAATATATGCAGTATATAGTATATGTTGCTGAGGCAGCATTAAGCCTGATTAAAAAGCCGATAAAGAGAAAGAAGTGAGCATAGCGCCTGCCTTTTACACTTTTTGCGCCATACGTTCTATAGTGAACATTGCGAGATTTTGACCAAATTCCAAATTAATTTGGATTTAAATTGGACGAATTAAAGCATTGTAACTTTTTTTGTATTGCCTTGTTTGTTTAAGTTGGTTAGGAAGACACATAACAAATCCATGCAATATAAACTCAGTATCAGGTTATTTTAAGTAGGTATTTTTCTATTGTAATCACTCTCATTAACAGAACCTCATTGTCCACAACAATGTTGAAAATAAGGTTGAAAACATTTTCCCCATTCTAAAAGAATTGGGCTACTTTTGTTTTAAATGCTTTCTCTAAATAATTAGATCTGCACTGTATGGGATGATAAACTTGTTATGCTTGCTGATGGCACAAATCTGGACCTTTGTGAAATAGTTGTTGTGGTAGTTAGAATTTTTCTGGAATGGAAATTGTTTATACATTGATTTGAATGTAATAAATAACGTCTTTAATGTATTTATATTTACATTATGAGTATTTACATTATTGAATGAGGATTCACTTCAGGCTGACATACAATAATCTGCACAATATTCTTCCTTTACGAATAGCATGCACATAAAGCTCTTCTAATATGTTTAGGATTCACATGGCGTAAAATTAGCTAATTTGACAACCCGGTCTCACGAAAATACGTGACACTGTCACGTTATTTTAATCTATTGTTCGTGATCAGGGACACGTATTTTCAAAATTTTCGTGTCAAAAAGCACAATTTTCAAACTGTCATGGCAACGTCCGCTCGGACACTGGACTTGCGAGGCATTGTCTGTGATAACTAACAATATGACAGCTTTTGGCCACCCGTTTCTACTTTAAAATTGTCTGTGATAACTAACAATATGACAGCTTTTTTTGGTGCCACGCCGTTTCTACTTTGAAATTGTCTGTGATAACTAACCATACCACAGCTTTTGTGCCACGCGTTTATACTTTCGCCTTTGATTCTGAGAAATTGTAACAATGTCACTGATATATTAAATGCAGGTCCGCTGCTCTGTAGGACAAACCGTCAGAAGCGAAACCAAGGTAGCCTGCGAATCATCTGTCTTTTTAAACGAATGGTATGTGCTTGCAGGTTTATTAAATGTACCTAGCCATCTATTGTCTTGTTCTTGGCCATGTGAATGAAAGTCTCGCAGTCGATGCCCATCGCAAGTCCAGTGGTCCGAGCGGACGTTGCCATGACAGTTTGAAAATATGGGTTCGCTTTTTGAACAGCGAAAATTTTGGAAAATAACGTGTCCCTGATCACGAACATAGTAGATCACATAACGGACAGTGATCACATAGTTTTCGTGAGACCGGGTTGAATATGA
>OLKM01003176.1:0-24208 GCA_900291075.1 Melanogrammus aeglefinus | reverse complement strand
GTAGAATAATATACCAGAAGGAACACACACACACACACACACACACACACACAGAGTCTCAAGCTACAAACTATTTATGCATTAAAGTTACCAGTCCAGCATGAAAATTAAAAGATCCTATTAACACCTCAGCAATTAATTTGGAGAGTGATTAAAGGGTGCTTGTACACATTCCAAACCATGCTTCCTTTTTCAAGCTGCTCTGCAACTCTTCCAGCCAACCGCTAAAACACAGGTTGCAGATGCATCGTAGTTTACGATAATTTTTTACTGGGCATGTTCATCGAAGTGCTATAAAGATGCTATGCGGTGAGATATGGCCTTTGACTGAAACCATTCAAGGTTTTTGAATCCGTCAGAGATGTAACAACAGCATGAACCCTTCACTATTTGAATATATTAATGTACATAGCATTTATTGTTTATCTGTCCGTCGACAGGTTTTGATAGGTCAATTGTGCACTCACAAAAATATATAACTTATTCTGATTTGAATAGTGATCCTTTGTAATAATAGGAGGGTAAGGGATGTATTTAGCTCTGGCGCATTAAACCCATCTATGACCAAGAAATCTGATGGAAATTTGATAATTAAACTATTTTATTTGTTAATGTATTAAAAAAAACAGACATTAAGAGGCCCTTGTACATAATGGATTCATCACTTAAAAAGATAAGGGTCCTCCAGTGATTAATGCTGTCATTATGTAAATATGTGGAATATAATTTAAATCATTAAGGCTGATAATCCATAGCGCCCATCTAGGATTATAAGAAATGTCTCACATATTTATAGTTGTCATAATATTTAATATCATAATCATTACAGACAAAAGATAGACACATACTTTAATTTTTAATTGTGTAATTTGGGTTCTACAACTGAGAAGCCACAGAAGAGCCAATTTTGCAATATTGCAATATCTAGGTTTTTCAGTATTTAACCGAAACCCGGAGAAAAAAACATATTGTGTGGGTTTGTGTTGTGCTCATAATTCTTACAGAACCACCTGTTATGGACTGGACAACAGGAAGCAGATACAGTCCAGGGACAAGATGTAAACACTTAATTTAAATGTGAGGTGTTTACAATATATGTTCCTCCCTCTACATGCTCACATACATGAATAGACCTTTCTCATGCTATGAATAAAATATATACAACACAAATACAATGTCATTGGAGAAATCGTCGATGGGGCACTTCTTTAGAGGGAAAATGCTGAATACCTCAAGGAAGGCCTCACACAGTTGCGGGGGTAAATTACAGATAACATACCATCTCTGGTCACACAAACCACAGACATGCTGAACATTATTAATTATTCTGTTGTTGGGGATTGCCTGGACACAAGTTTAATCAAATCGCTTAGTAGGATTGTTAAATATTCAAATTTGAATTAGAATTATGGTCCTCTAATATTGAAACACTATATAAATATTGATGAATTTCTAATAACAAAATGAAATTTTATGTTAACAGCACTTTAGAAAAGCCAGATTGAGTAATTATTAGGATGCTAATGGACCTCTTTATCAGTAAGTCCCATTTATCAATTCATAAAACATTGAATTAACATTTATCATTATCATTGTGAAGCTGAATGTGATTGTGTGTTTAATATCGACTCCTTCGATCCATAAACAACACCAAACTAGCTGCAAGTGCCGATCTCTAACCTGCTGGAAAAGTTAGGTAAATAAATGGAATCAGCCTTCCTTGCCCAGAATAACCTATTTTGTTCATAACATCCATCCATGAGATCTCACATTCCTAATGTGGTCCAAAAAGCTGAGTAGGACACCTCTCAGCCAATCAGAATCTCCTAAAACCTATGCAGCTTACTAGGTGGCAATGGCCAACTTGCACCTTTTTCCCCCCACTGAGTCTAGTGATACACTGATCAATTAATGAAGGACATTCAGCCAAGAAGTACCTCTAAACCAATTACAAATTACTTTGGATTCGACCTAAGGGATGACATATCTCTGTGGTAGACATATCATTTTGGTGGAGATATCTCTGTGGTAGAGACACAAAAAGCAAATCCCCACACTAAATGCTAAACGACCCCGAGTCCCTGCTGGAGAAGTAAGATTAATTATTAACTTTTTATTATAACAAGAACAAGTCCAGTTCAGGCTATTTGAATATATTTACATTTTGGATAAAACACTCATGATTTCAAATGACCCTTCTCCTTATATCTTTTCTTGCCCAAATTGTTTTCAATCCGTCAACGTGGAGAGCTGAGGCCTCCGTCGACCCTCGAAAATTTCCCTCTGACTGGAGAAGAGAGACTGACTGCAGCCGTGGCTGCCATCAGTAAATCTGCCTCACTGCTGGTGAGTGTCTGTGCCATGGCTGAGCAGCTGCAAGGAGCAGAAATGCCTGTGGCAGATATGGAGTAAAAAAGCAAGCAAGCAAACTAAACAAAACAAGAAAACGACTTTGGACCATTGGCAAATCATAAAGGGATAAAGTGTGAACTAGGGCAATCGGGCGGACCTGGAGTCCTCTCGCCGAATGTGATGGAGATTTTTGTTTTTCCTGAGAAAGCTTTCGTAATTAAGAGAGGTCATTGAGTTAAACCGTTGAGGCTGTAAAATGAGTCCCTGTTCTCCCTTGGCCAACCTGTAGGGTGCTCCATGCAACACTCTCGCCCCACAGGAGCCTTCAGCCTGTCGCCTGGCATTCAGTTCAGGACCACACACAGAAGAGACCCAGCCGTCTCCTCCCTAGATTCATGTCCATATCCTGCTGCTTCGGTCAACACCGTTCTAAATCATAGACTGAAATGTGCAAAATGTGTTTGTGAGGTTATTTCTTATTGTGATTAATTATATTGCCGTGGCACTTTCTCAAAGAACAAAATAGCTAAATAGTGATTTGACAGCAAGCCCCTTACAGAGTTGCCAATAAAGGTCTATTTTGCAGTTGGGTCTTATTCAACTGACCTCAACAGTGGAATCAAGTTTGAGCTTTTGAATAGACAATAATGGCCCAATATTTTCATCCAACGACAAACCACGCAGAGAAGGAAGGCCAATTTGAGGCATTCTGCATTCAATATTACAAAATCTGCAATTCACTTGTAGAGCTTTGTGGCCATGATTTGGCAAACTTTTTTTTTTCACT
Source organism: Melanogrammus aeglefinus (assembly GCA_900291075.1). NCBI lineage: Eukaryota > Metazoa > Chordata > Actinopteri > Gadiformes > Gadidae > Melanogrammus > Melanogrammus aeglefinus. The sequence continues at coordinate 21,069 of OLKM01003176.1, read as the reverse complement.
TCAGTTTGATTTGGCAAACTTTTAAAGATGGCAAGTGAAAGAGCAGCAGAGAGAGAGAGAGAGAGAGAGAGAGAGAGAGAGAGAGAGAGAGAGAGAGAGAGAGAGAGAGATGAGAGAGAGAGAGAGAGAGAGAGAGAGAGAGAGAGAGAGAGAGAGAGACATGGAAAGAGATAGAGAGAGAGGAACAAATAAATAAAGTGAGAGACATGGGAGAGAGAGAGAGAGAGAAAAGAGAGAGAGAGAGAGAGAGAGAGAGAGAGAGAGAGAGAGAGAGAGAGAGAGAGAGAGAGAGAGAGAGAGAGAGAGAGAGAGAGAGAGAGAGAGAGAGAGAGAGAGAGAGAGAGAGAGAGAGAGAAGGAGAGAAGGAGAGAAGGAGCAAGATTAAGTACATGCTGGAACCAGAGTTATTATATTATACAACAAATCACTGTTGTTATCATTATGATGTAAGATTTAACCACCAAGTGTTGTCAGAATGCTGCCGACGGGTTCACACACACAGAGGATGGAATTCAGTCTACTGTAGAGCCGCTAGAGAACTTTAGCACTTTGCTCATTCATATTCAAATTATGTTAATGTGATTATGGCTGCAAGCATAATAGCAGTGAGATAGAGAGAGAATGCTGCAGTGTTTTGCGGAGCCAGTTGGAGAATGCATATATAGCCCAAATCGGATTTGCTCTGATTATGCTGCACAATTGTGACGGTGAGGAGCAGCACTTGAGCATGAGTAGCAGTGGTCAATTTAAAGCACTGTCTCCACATTTTGGGAAAGAGTGCTTTAAATTGACTGTCTCCCACACACTCCCTGTCTATGTCTCCCAATTGTAGGGGATAGTGTGGGTGTGTGAGAGAGAGAGAGAGAGAGAGAGAGAGAGAGAGAGAGAGAGAGAGAGAGAGAGAGAGAGAGAGAGAGAGAGAGAGAGAGAGAGAGAGAGAGAGAGAGAGAGAGAGAGAGAGAGAGAGAGAGAGAGATATGGAGAGAGAGAGATAGATTTCACAGCTGCCATATCCAACTCCAGGGCATGTTGTGTCACTTTAGAATGTATTTGAACCACACAGAGCCAAGAAGGAATCCATCCAGTGTTTTTCATTGGAGCCTGTTAATGTAGTGATTTCTTAAGGGTGCAAACATTTGTTTTTCCTGGGGTATGGCAGCATGTCTGTAATTTACAACCATTAAATGTCCCTCATGAGAGAAAATAAGTGAGTATGAGTGAGGTTTTGAATCAGTTTTAAGCCCAAATAATGAATTTATGTATTTTTATTTTTTAACATTAAATGAGGACATTCATTGAATAAATCCTGAGTTTAGATTGGATTATTATGTCATCTTTAGGGCTGGAGATACAAATGTATTTAATGAGGACAATATGGATAAATGTCATCATATACAAATGTCCTCTTTAATGAATTGGCCCCAGGAGTCTTATTTCTGTGACTTTTGCAGATAAAGTCAATTAAAACCATGATGTGTATGATCTATTTTCCTGCTCATACAGCGATAAACCAATGAAGCATTAATTAGTACTTGACAGCTCTCATTGAAAAAGCTCAGAATCGAGTTCATTAGTTTTATCTGTTGTAGAGAATGTGCCACTAATATGTACTGCACACACACAGCCGCACACACATGCACACAAACACACAGCTGCACACACATGCACACAAACACACACACACGCACACACACACACACATAGGGCAGCACACACACACACACACACACACACACACACACACACACACACACACACACACACACACACACACACACACACACACACACACACACACACACACACACACATCCAGCTTGTCATTCTGCACCATGAGATTTTGTGTGAAGTTTGACTGCTTTTCCCCTTCACACATGCAAGGACATGTCTGCACAGCATAACCCCCAATACCACCACCACCACCACCACCACCACCACCACCACCACCACAACGTACAGCACCACCACCAACAGCTCACATCATTTTTCACAGAGCTGGCCTCCAGTTGTCTGTACAGGCCAGATTTGGGTAAAATCCCCCTCTAATGCCCATTATGCTGCCGTCAGGCTTGCTGTTGAGACCATAGAGGTAGCTTAGCTCATCTTAGCGGCCGTGTTCCAAAGCCATCAAGACCACCACCCCACACCCACATCCCCACAGAGGACTTTCCTTCCAAACGGCGGCTTTGGCATGCTCACCGTCAGAGTATTACAGCACACAGGGCCTTTTCCCTCTCCTGTCATTCCACCGTTTTTAACAAGTTTTATTTCGATGCTTAAGGGAGAGACTATACCGACCCGCTGCGATTATGTGATTACAAAATACTTATGTCCCTTAAAATAAACAAAAACATAAAAATAAATTGGCCAAAAGAGGAATGCTGGGTAATTTCCAATATTGGACCCGCTTGGTGTACAAACCGTTTTTCTTTTCTTTTTTTTTTGGGGGGGGGGGGGGGGGGAGGTTGAGGGAAAGGTAATCTAGTGTATGAACATGGGGACTTCTCCAATGGCAATATCCAACCCGGTATCACACGATTTCGTGCTTCGATTGTATCGTGTCCCAGGGCACGATTGACTTTTTTCGTGCTACACAGAGTGAAATGTAAACCCATGCATTTTGAATTGGAGCACTTCTCAGAGGACAGAGAGGGAAAGTGAGAGAGAGAGAGAGAGAGAGAGAGAGAGAGAGAGAGAGAGTAGAGAAAGAAGAGAGTGTGCGCAAACAGTACAGTGAACCCTCTAGTTATATATATGTCAATATTTCCGATTTTTGAAGCAGACCTCAAAAAATGAAACGTATTGTTTGTGCTCTGGGTCTGAAGTTTTGGGTTAGGGTTAGGGTTATTGATGGCTTTTATCCAGAGACCAACAATTTTCACAGCGTGCAGGATTATTGTGGACAACTTTGTCACTTGGAGTGAGCTGAATCACCTACATCTCAACGTGACAAAGACGAAGGAGCTCATTGCGGATCTGAGAAGGGGGAAAACACCAGTGACCCCTGTTTCTATACAGGGGGTCCCTGTGGACACTGTTGAGGAATACAAGTACCTGGGGGTGTACTTCAATAATAAGTTGGACTGGTCTAGAAACGCAGAGGCTGTCTACAAAAAAGGTCAAAGCCGACTCTTTTACCTCTGAGGCTGAGGTCCTTTAACATCTGCAGGACGATGCTGAGGATGTTTTATGAGTCTGTTGTAGCCAGTGCAATCTTCTTCGCTGTCACATGCTGGGGCAGTGGGATGAAGGTTGCTGACACCAACAGACTTGACAAACTGATCAGGAGGGCCGGTGATGTTGTGGGGGAGGAACTGGACGCCCTCACGACCGCGGCAGAGAGGAGGATGCTGTCCAGGCTTCTGTCCATCTCGGACAATGTCTCACACCCTCTCTACGACCTTCAGCAGAAGATTCCTCTCACCCAGATGCACCACAGAGCGCCACAGGAAATCATCCCTGCCTGTGGCTGTTCAACTTTACAACGCCTCCCTTAGAAAGTCAGACACCCCCTCACTGTAATCTCTGACTTCAAACAAGGACTATAATTCTCGTACTTTTTCCACAATACTATACAATACTTTTGCACAGTGCTGTCTTTTATAAACTGTATCTACGTATTGTGGCAACCCGGCACGGTGAGCGAACCACCTCCTCCCAAACAGGACACCATTTTGAGGGGAAAAGCCAAAAAAGGCATGTTTAATCCTTAACATAATACAAAGTCTCTGAAAACACCAAAACAGCGAAAAACCTGGGAGGAATCAACAGACCCAACTTCGTGGGTGGAATCCCGTCACCCACGAGGACCGGTCTCTCCGTGCAGGAGCTCCATGGCTGCAAGAGCCCCGAATGAGTGGAGAAGCAGGTTATTTAAGCACTGCTTCTCCACCTGTTCCACAGGTGTTGTCCATGTCCTTAATTGGCCCAGGCCGGGTTGCCACAGTATGTTTATGTATGTATGTATGTATGTATGTATGTATGTATGTATGTATGTATGTATGTATGTATGTATGTATGTATGTATGTATGTATGTATGTATGTATGTATGTATGTATGTATGTATGTATGTATATACAGTATATATGTATGTGTATGTGTTAATATATGTGTATATATATTTGTTTATGTGTGTGTATGCAAATATGTATGTATGTAAAGTGTTATATATACAGTATATATATATTTATATTATCCTTGAATTCATGATGTTTGTATATTTGTATTTCTTAGGTTGAATCTTTTATCTTATCTTTTGTATGTATATATTTTTATATTATGTTTGTATTATATATATAATATATAGTATTATAGTTTATATTATATTTTATTCTTAAAATTTGTGTATGTATATCTGGAGTTTGTGACAAAAATAATTTCCCCCTGGGATTATTAAAGTATTAATCAATCAATCAATCAATCAATCAATCCCAAGACTCACCCTGGTTCAAGATCGAATGGAAATAATTTCGATAAATTTCTAGCAACGGCTTGTTGCCAATGCGTTTCAATGGAGCATTTGATGATGATGTGTGAGCCTTTCCTGTAGGACTGGAGCCCCCAAGTTGATAATTGCATGCGTCCTTTGAGACCCCCTTTGATATAAAAGAGAGGTCTATAGCTTACTTGTTAATGTCCTCGACGGTCACCTATTGCATCAATTCCTATAGGGCTTTGGCCTCCTAATTTATCATTGTAGTATATTTGAATGCCCTCTTTCATATATATGTTCTCATATAACAATTCTCCATATCCATATGGGGAGGGGGTGGGGGGTTATTTTGGACATTAGGGGTACACTAAACATCAATTGCAAGCACACTCCGGAGGAGGAATGACCTCTCACACGATACTTAATTCATTGTTTAAAATAACCCGGCCTCGTTAAATCAATGAACTTGGTGTTTTGCTTTCAAGAAAAGGTTATAGGCTGTGTCACTATAAAATCTGTCCATGCGCATCCCTCATAACAAGCTGAACGACGAGTCAAGTTCATTACAAAAGTAACTTATTAATTACTTCTGGTGGTGAATTATATTTGATAATTCACCATTGCTAAGTATAATTGACCGCTGTCAAGGAAAACAGAGAATTTTTTGCCTCTAATGACGTCTTTGGTATCACTCTGCAAGTACTCCGTTGATAACTTATCAACCACAGCAACTTTGGTTGCTAAGCAACGTCAACGTCTTTGGCAGAAAAATTTTCTGCTGATCAACACTACGAATGCTGGTAACCGAAAAATGTATAAAGACACACCATGTGAAGTTATTTTTTCATTTTGGCAAGCAGCCGTGTAATAAGCCCTTTCAGGGCGAAGCAAAACACCTCTGCTGGGCGTTGGTGTCCTGTTCGCCGTGTCGGGGCTTATTTTCCCGATAATGACCGGCGTTCTATACATTATTCCTTACATATATATTTTATTTAGTGTTTATTTGATATGGATATAGCAATTACATTGGACAGACTAGATCCATTGTTTAAGTGTTTTAGCACAAGTGCTAATTCGTAACACTTGTCCATATGCAGCTTCTGAAAAGATAGGGCATTTAAATATAGGGAAATTAAAATAACAAAGAAATATAAATATAAAGAAGTCAAAGAACTACGAGCAATTTTCAATCAGGAACATTAAAAGGCAACCAAGCAAAGGCAATATGAGCAAGCAGTAAACCAGTTAAGAACTATTCATGTATGCACTGTTGATTAGATTTAAGCCACTGTTTGAGTCCTTTGTTTAAACTTGTACTATTGGTCTATAATTTTAGCTCAGTGGGTAGAGAGTTCCAAAGTTTGGCCCCCTTTACAGAGAGAGCAAACTGGCAGAAAGTCTTGCATTATTGGATTGTCTGTCTATACAATTATTTAGTCATAATATTACAAGTACACCATGTGGCTTTTATTCAATTGTCGTTAAAATAATATCTGCAGCCTATCTGACCATTGATAATCCACTTCAACCAATGTGTAGAGGAGAGACACTGATGCACTACGGAGCCAAGTAACTCACGGGGTTAAGAGGGCTTTTCTAATAAAAAAATAAAAAAATATAAATATTTTATATATATATATATATATATATATAGATATATATACCTGTGTATATTCAGAGAAACGAAAATCCAAAAAAGCAAGGGCTTACATTTCGTTCTGTGCAGTACGAATAAAGTCTCTTGGACACGAGTTAATGCAGTGGCATCACTAGGCTGTTTTATTCGGGGCTAAATCCCCGGACATTATTAAATTATCCCTGAATATAATTAAAAATATATATTATTGGTATATTAACTGGTAACTATGGAATGCATTAATTCAATTCAGTCTAGAAGTGAAATGATTCTAGTCACTAATGGTAGTTATTTAGAAAGAAACACGGGGAAGCCTCTCTCTCTCTCTCCTTCCCTCTCCATGAAAACTGTTGGAGAAACGCTCCGATTCAAAATGCAGTTTACATTTCGTTCTGTGGAGCACGCTCGTTTCAGTTTCTGAGGAGGGCTCTCTCTCTCTCTCTCTCTCTCTCTCTCTCTCTCTCTCTCTCTCTCTCTCCTCTCTCTCTCTCTCCTCTCTCTCTCTCCTCTCTCTCTCTCTCTCTTTCGCTCTCTCTCTCTCTCTCTCTCTCTTCTCTCTCTCTCTCTCCTCTCTCTCCTCTCCCCTCTCTCTCCCTCTCTCTCTCTCTCCTCTCTCTCTCTCTGTCTCTCCCTCTCTCTCTCTCTCTCTCTCTCTCTCTCTCTCTCTCTCTCTCTCTCTCTCTCTCTCTCTCTCTCTCTCTCTCTCTCATGTCAGAAAAACGCTCCCATTCAGAATGCATTGTTTTACATTTCCTTCTGTGTAGCACGAAAAAGTCAGACAATTGTGCTCTGGGACACAATTCAATAGATGAATGTTTGTGCGCATGAGCACGAAATCGCGTGTTACTGGGTTGCAATATCACCAGAGGGACCACACGTTGTAGTTAAATGCCACCCCGGAGCTGAACATTTTTCGAAAGGTTTTCAGAATCCTAACCATCCAACAAAGGCACTTATAATTTGGTTCTTGGGTGAAGGCAATGATCTGTCCTGTCGTCTGTTACCGGAGACACATGTAGCTGCTGTATCGAAATTTGGCCAAACAAACCGCCAGGTTAAACACCCGCACTCGTGTTAGCGTAGCAGGTTGTACTGGATGAATTAATGGAAGGCTTACTTTTAATTTGCTTCAGTAAGAATGTGCTTGTGAATTTAAGCTGTGTGTGTGTGTGTGTGTGTGTGTGTGTGTGTGTGTGTGTGTGTGTGTGTGTGTGTGTGTGTGTGTGTGTGTGTGTGTGTGTGTGTACGTGCGTGTGCATGTGTGTGTGTGTGCCGCGTGCGTGTGCGTGTGCGTGTGTGTGTGCGTGTGTGTGTGCGTGTGCGTGGTGTGGTGTGCGTGTGCGTGTGTGTGTGTGTGTGTGTGGGAAGGTGGGCAGGTGGCCGGGCGTGCATGTTCGTGTGCATATTCCTATGTATGTGTCTGTGACAGAGATGGATGGGTTTCTGGTCTAAAAAACTAAAGTTAAATGTCACACCTGTCCATCACAAAACACCAGCACTCACTGATGTGGTTGCAATGACAGGCTGACATTTACACACTCACACACACAGACACACACTAAGACACACGCACAGACTGTCGCACACTCACGCATGCACACCACACACATATGTTACATGCACTCAAAATCCATAGAAATAATATTAAAGGGTCACATTCCAAATGGAAATAAATGGCTAGATCAACACGGGTTCAGTCACCATGCTGTCTGAGTGAGTGAAACATATTATGTTTCATGTCATGTTTAATGCTCCGAAGAGTCACTGTGATAATGCATTTCATGTTCTATCTTAATGAAACTTTTTTGAGTCGTCTCAAGCTACATGTTTGATATTGATGTCAAACGAAGACAGATATTTTACTTTAATCACTCCTTGGCATTTTCTATTTGCTCCACATTGAACATATAAGAAACACAAAGGTACACATGAGGTATATGTACACTTGTTCAAGTTTCTGTTTCGATTGATTTAGATTACTTTTGATCTCAATCAAAGGCATGTTTTACATATTTGGCTTAATATCCACTTGACCACCATCAAATACATGCATCTCTTTGTTGAGTATAAAGGGATCCATTTGTACTCTCTTGTGCTTTGCATACTACGGATGAAATAGATAATCTGCATCATAGTGTTAGTTGACTTTATCTGTAATGGCCATTGAAAAAAAATCTTGACCAGAGTCATTAGAGAGGACACTTATATACAGTGATATATTCAGAATATATATCACAATATCCCTATTATCTTCGTGTTGTTTCACTGCAAGCAAAGGAATTCTTCAATGTATCTAAGAATTAATATGCCGTCCGGTTTGTGTATTTAATTTTCTTTTTCTTTTTAAAAGTCTTACTTTGCACCCTTTTAGTTAGTTGTAACTTATTTTAACTCATACGACATTTAGTCATTCTAAATCAAAATTAGGTGTCCATACTGCAAAGAATATGTCAACCCCCTTATGAATTTGCTACCTGCCTCCAATTAACAACATATGTCGATGTCTCCTTACCTTTGTACCTCAGAAGGAGAGGGGTGCACAGCAATTGTCTATGGTTCTGCTTTGTACACGATAAAGTATTTTCTTATTGATTAGATATGAGCTATGGTGACTTCCATAAAAATAGTGCAAACATAACCATTGCAGAATATGATGAATGTATGTAGTATCATCATAACATAATTTGTTTTCCGGTTCCACACACAATCACTGTTCACTACAATCATTATGATATGAATAAATTATATGTATTTTATTGATCCCAGACAGTTAAAATAGGTTGTCAGAGCAAAAAGTACATCAGAGTTAAATGGTAAATAACTGACACAAGTAATATAGAGAAATGTTCACTATACACAACCTGTAAAGATGTAGATATCCTAGTGTAGATTTCCTAGTACGGCTAGATTTCCTAGTACGGAGATATTTTTATGGAAGTGTGTGTCTAGTTAGCCATGGATTACTACTCACATGCTAGTTCTAACATTTACATCAAAGTACAACAAACCCTTTTAAAGAACGTATACCTTTAACTGAGCAACATTATTCATAATTCAAACCAATACAAATGTCATAAAGGGCATTACAAAAGGTCACGGCAAAGAAAAACTATAAAAATTAATTGTATTTAAAACAATAAAACCTGCACACAATTTGGAGCCATTTCCTTTCAAATTATTGTTTACCATTAAATTTTTCCTCCGGTGATAGACATTTAAACAATAGGCTTTAAGTACAGAGCTGAGACTGCATTTCATGTTTGAATAAAATGTGCGTTGTCTATACATTTTTCTTGTCCTGTTGTAATTGTTCCATTCAATTTTTTCCTTAATTTATAATCAAGCCATAATGAGTAGATATATTGTTATGTAGTAAACAATGCTATAACATTGTAATTTCCCCCTAGGGATAAGTGGAGTGTAAAAAGCATTTTGTTGAGGAAAAATGAACATTTAGAAACGATATAGCTAGCTGTGAAAACGTATCAATAGCAATCATAACCGCGGAGATGAAAGAGCTCTATTAAGGCTGAGCATAAAGAAAAGTAGATCAATGAACCTGGTCTTTAATGTGTTAATATACAGTAGTCTCTGCACTGGTTTTAAACGCTTGTAAGTGGCTAACTCACCTCTAAATGGTGAACAAATGTTAATCGCTGCCTGGTTCAGCAGCCTGGTTCCAAAGAATATATCTATATATGTGTGTACATACTATATATGTCTATATTTACATATTCTCTTGTGGGATTGGGAATGGTGATGTTAGGAAGTATTGATCTGCCGAACCCTAACCAATTTCCGGGTGACCATGATGTTTTCTCATATGCCACAGCGAAAGGTCAAAGGTGAAACGATTGTGACTCTCACTCAATAACACTCTAACCTTCATTCAAGTTCCTCGTCTGGAATTGCTAAAGTCTGTCAACAAGTTAAAGAAATATAATATAAAATTTGATTATAATTTTGTGTGGCGCTGATTTCATTCCACATATTTATTTCCTTGCTTTTTCCTCCTTCATTTATTCATTTTCAAGGCAAAAATAGCATGTTGTCACAGGGTGATATTGTTTCATAGGAAACAAATAGGAGGCATTTATCATGCACGAATGATAATGCAATTTTCGGGAGCATATTGGTTTTCCTAATGACTTGTAGTCACTCAGTGTCTGCATTTCCCCTGTGTCTCCATTTAAATGACAGCCTCAGCCGAATATACCCACCAAGTCCAGTGGTAGGAGACTCTGGCTCTGGTAGCATGCATGTGCTTGTTAATTTGTGTGTGTGTGTGTGTGTGTGTGTGTGTGTGTGTGTGTGTGTGTGTGTGTGTGTGTGTGTGTGTGTGTGTGTGTGTGTGTGTGTGTGTGTGTGTGTGTGTGTGTGTGTGTGTGTGTGTGTCACTATCTCTTGGGCAGCACAAAAGACCATGGCAACCAACATGTGCACACAAAAACGTGCACACAACCACACACACACCAACACACACACACACACAAACATACACACAAACAAACACACACACATAAACACTCACATGCACACACACAGATACGCACACATGCAAAGACAAACTCACATACAAAGACACGCACACACAGGCTATAATGGAAAGTAAAAAAGGAAGGAAAAATAATCATAGGAAGGTAGATTATTACATTACCCAAAAACCCTATGCCTCACCAATAGCAACACATGATAATAATAAACAATACATATTTTTGTTACATCCAGTACATCCTAGGCTACCTGGATGCTGCTATGCCAGCATACCCGCATACCCGGCGTGCCAGCACCCGGCTAGGTAGAACTAAAATCAGAAATATTTACTAATGAAATAAAACAGGACCAACTAATCGGGATGCTACTAGCCACTTAAGTATGTTCATTTTGTTAATAGCATTGTATAAATGAGAATCGATAAAATATAAAAAGAATCTGGACAAATCCCAAATGATGATAACAGAAACACTTCATCTCCCCCGGGGATTATTAAAGGCATCTGATCGGATTCTGAAATACGTTCTTGAAGGACATGTGTAGTGCTGGACAAAATGCCCCTTTTATAATGTTGTCTATTAGGGTTAGGGTTAGCCCCTTTCCCTTCCCTCTCCCATAAGTGATAAAGTAGCCACGCAGAAGGTGCAGTTTATGGAAATGGATGATGTGGTCATGAAAGATGAGTGCTCAACGGGAGAACACAGTATGAGGTTGATAACTTCTACCTTATCTGGACCCAGCACATGTTAGGCATTTCAGATCAACCATAGGTGATAAACAAAGACAAGGCGCGTGTGTGCAGGCGTTTGTGCGTGCGTGTGTGTGTGTATATGTTTCTGTGTGTGTTTGCTTGTGTGTGCATACAACAACACGATCCATTTGGGCAGTGGGTCAGTAAGGCATAGATAAAAAAAAGGGATGGGAACATGAAAAGTGATCCAGCGGCCCTCAGAGTTCTCCGTGATGTCTGCGTGCTTGTCCACACAGAGACGCCTGGCTGCTGCCAGATACAAGCTGACAGAGGCTGCACCATAGACAAGCCATGTTAGTCCTGAGGGGAATAATATATATATTTTAACTGTCATATTTGATCATTTTACACGCTGGTCTTTCTTTTTCATATTCTATGTCATTTCCCTCCGTCTGTGAATGTTAGATCTTATTGTGGAAGGCAGGGTCTGTCTTCCTGGGAATAATGCGAGGAATGTAAGTCCCATACAGATCAACACGCCTTGTCACAGGGAATAGTAGAGAGTTTAGAGGGAGCACAATGCATCAAATCTGGGCATTGCAGTTGAAACAGTGCAGAGTGTTTATAATATCGTGGGAAACCCCAAGGTGTGCGTCGTGTCTGCGTTAAGAATTAAGGAGTGTGAGACTTGGCATTGGAAATAACGAGGCATTTTCTCCAACGCCAAGGAATAATATTCGTATTATAATCCTATTCCTCTTGTTTTGCCGTATTTGTGTGAATAACTACCTAACTTAATCTAAACTGAACTCTCTTTTATCTTTCACCACAACGGCGGGACCCATCTCAATATCTCCTTAAATGCAGCCACAATGGCCAGTATCCTCTGACCCCATGTGTGTGTGCATCTATGTGTGTGAGTGTCACGCTAAATGCTGGAGGAGGCAGACCATGTATACAAGCCCTTCACTCTGAACCAAGTACGTGAAACATTTTAAACTTGGTGTCTGTGTGTGCATGTTTGTGCACATGTGTTTTAATGTCAGTCTGTCCCCATGTCTCCGTCAGATTATGGATATGTGTGTGTGTGTGTGTGTGTGTGTGTGTGTGTGTGTGTGTGTGTGTGTGTGTGTGTGTGTGTGTGTGTGTGTGTGTGTGTGTGTGTGTGTCTGAGTGTGTGTATATGTGTGCGCTCGTGCATGCGTCTGTGTGTGTCGCATTTCACTGTGTGCATACGAAGTTCATGATTAGATCCGATAATGTGTCCTCATGCATTCCCAACTCTTTCCCCTGATAAACAAATGTTCCAAAACAGAATGGATGTGCTTTGTAGCCGGTCCAGACCTCCAGCCCACAGGGCCAGATGGGCCAGCCCTGCGTCCTCCCAGGCTCTGTCTCCGTAGGGGGCGCCAGTGTGGTCAGTTCCCTAGAAAACAGATACAGATGTAGCAATCAAATCTGTGAATATTAGCTACTGATGCACGATGAAAATGCCCAGAGGAAGCTGAAAATGGAAATGGTTTCCTCAGTTGCAAGATGGTACCGCACAATACTGAAATGTCATTTGAGTTTAAGAGCGGGGTCTGGCGATGTGTTTTGATTATTAACTCACATTTCATAAGCATGATGATGATGCTGATGATGAAGATGATTTGAGTTATTATCAGATTTAATTATATTATATTGAACAATACATTTACTGACAATCTTGACGTTATTTCGATTATTATTTTCTGTTATTCTAAATCATATCCAAATACTGTTCCATACTGGCATCCTTGTTTTGTTGCTGAAAAGTAAATGGTGTAGGGCTACCACCCAACACTTTCTTTACATAAAAGCATTTCCCTTTCCAAGAGTCCACAAATCTATATGTGAAATACATTACTGAAATTATGTTTAAAAAGGTGAAAAAAATTCTACTCACAGTCTCATGCCAGCTTCACTCCATTTCTGGTGCAGGTCAGAACAATGTAATTCCACTTGACTGCCCCCCTGCACTTTTACTGTTTATACAAACACAAACACACACACACACACACACACACACACACACACACACACACACACACACACACACACACACACACACACACACACACACACAGGCAGGCACGCACACACAGGCGTGCCTGCACTCACACATACAGGGGTGCACACAAACTCACACGCTGCCGCACTACCTCACTACCATCCTGTCTCTCTTTCTCTCCCTGTTTCTCACTGTCTTACTTTATCCTTCTCATACATTGTAATAAGACATTCATCCTCATCTGCCTTTTCTGTTCTGTCCTTTGCACCAACTCTGACCTTTCATGCATACATACTAGTGCTGTCAGTTTAACGCGTTATTAACGGCGCTAACGCAAACCAATTTTAACGGCGTTCATTTTTTTATCGCGCGATTAACTCTCTTTTGCCTTGGCAAACGTTATCGTTTTTTCACCTGCTGTCTAGCAACAACTAGTCACGTTAGAAAAACGACAACGCCATACTGAATCTACACCGGAAACAAAACAACAAGCACGCCGCACAAAGTTGGGGCAAGCAAGGACACGGAGTGGGTGACAAACTCCTTGAAAGTGTGTGTGTGTGTGTTTGTGTGTCACTCTGTTCGAGCCTGGGCCTCGTTTCCCGATTAACGATGGCTCTCCGCCCATACGATCATTCTCACAAATGATCTTGCGAACCATCTTGAATTTCTTTGGAGCGAGTCCCGAAAGTCCTCTTAACGTGAACGCGCTGTCACTGCACTCACGACGTTCGTAGGATTGTACCTGTCCACTGACCCGGTGCTGAAACGGGCTATGAGGCAGGGGGAGAAGCAGGAATGTCGCAGGAAAACGGGGTAAAAAGGGTTAAAATATCTCCCCATCAAGGCCAACAGCAGAGTAGCCTACGAAAAGAATAGATAGCAATAATATGATAAGATATTAAAACACAATTGATTAGGCAGAATTTATGCTATATCAGTCCTAATCCTGAACGCACTGTGCATTCTTTTTTTCTCGGCATTTCCCCCACTGAAACAATTCCGTATTACAAAAATCCAAAATAGCTTGTGTGACAACTACATTTATCTTAATGTGCTGATTTCTGCAACATACTTTGCACAGCAAAGAGTGCTGACTTTATCTGTTTCCGCATAAGGTTGAATTGATTGGCTCTCTAGTCTAGAATATCTGTAGACATTAAAAACGCAACGCTCCATTCATTCATTATCATTCAAACGCAGAGGCAAGGCATTGACACACGTCTTACTTGCGACCTCGGATATAGGAGAGCTTGGGTCAGATCCTGCCATATTATTAGCCCATGTGTGTGTTTGTGTGTGTGTGTGTGTGTGTGTGTGTGTTGTGTGTGTGTGTGTGTGTGTGTGTGTGTGTGTGTTGTGTGTGTGTGTGTGGTGTGTGTGTGTGTGTGTGTGTGTGTGTGTAGGCGTTATTCGATAGCCCGGTTATGCGTATAGGCCTTATATAACTTATAAATAATAAATGTTATAGTATTTCCCATCTTTGATGAAGAAGAGTTTTGTTCGCAAGTTCAGTGGTTGAAACAAATGAAAGCCTGGGCTATTGTAGTGGTAGTGGGCCTACCACTATTATGCGCCTACCCGATGTCAAGTGAACCGGGTTTAATTCACTGCGGGTCTCTCTTCGTACTGTCCTTCTCAACACTCTCGGATCTCACTAAAAGGCTAGAAGCAGGAAATTAAGAGATATTTATAATCGAAAAAAAATTGAGATTGATCGCGAGTTAACATGCGATTAATCGCGATTAATCGCGATTAAATATTTTAATCGCTTGACAGCACTAATAAATACGTAAAGTATCGAATTATTTCACATAATATGAACGCTTTTGAATGGATGGATAGATTAATTTATTCATGGATAGGTTGATGGATGGATGCATAGATTTATGAATAGGTGGTGAATAAATATGTTTATGTGTATGGACTGATAAATGGTTGGTGGGATTGATATTGGGAAGGAATGCATGCGTGGATGGGTGGATAGATAGATGGGTGGATCAATTTATCCATGGATGGATGCATGGATAGATGTGGGGAATATATGGATGATTGGGTGATACATTTATTTGAATTTATGGATGAATGTTACAGATGGATAGATTCATGGTATGGATGAATGGATGGATTAATGAGGGATAAATAATATACAGTATATGCATGCATGGCGATTAATCTTAAGGATTATGGAGGGAAGGGTGCGCGATGTGGAAGCATGGATCCCTCATGGGGTGTACGGTGGTTTAACTCTGACTGCCCTCATCCTAAACGTGGACTAATGTAAAAATGCCTACTTCATGCAGAAGTACATAACAAAGAGCGTGTGTATGATTGTGTGTGTGTGAGCATTGATTTGTGTGTTCCTGCAAATGTGTGTATGTGAGTGTGTATGTTTAAAAAGTGCCCACAGATGCATGTTTGTGCATGCCTGGGCGTCCCTATACCCACGTTCCATTATGGATATCGGCCTGCCATATGTACTTAAGTGTGCGAGTGCGTTGCTGTGACTTTGAGCCTAGAGATAAAGGCTTTTCCGCTGTACGGCGTGCTTGTTTATTTAAGTATTTCCTGTAAGCCACTGCTGACGAGGTTAACCACTCTTTGTTGAATACCCCCGTCAGACCCTTCCCCTGAGAAGATGACTAACAATTGACATCGCTCGCTCGAGTTGAAGATTGCAATTACTGCCAACCCATTTATTGCCATTACCGTCAGAATGTCATTAATGTCTTTAACAACGTTATTCTTTTTTACCTAAAGTGTTACGATCGTCTATCATGTTGCCGTATGTCACAGTTATTATCCTTCTACTTTCAATGCTTTTCTCTTTTATTTCGTTTATGGTGAGGGTTCATTCATGAAACTGCCCATGCAGGCAATGCATACTTTTTCATACAATTTTCTTGTGGATCATCACGTCACGGTCACAGCAATATTCATCTTCTTTTTTTGGATCTGACAGTCATGTTTGCATGACTGTTTTTTACCCTGAGCTGTGTTTCATCATGTCGTCATCGATTGCCACCGTCAAAACATCTCAAGGACAACTTTTGGGTCATGTTGTGACAGATAATTTCATGTCCACATATTCACCATGCTTCAGCAACAGGCTGTATTTAGGATTGGCATTGAACAACATTTTGGTCCAGAAAATCTGTGCTCTTTAAGTGAAATTGTTTTATATTTCCAGATTTTAAGTCTTCCAAAAATATGACTGCCCGGAGTCTGTTTTTACTTTAGGGAACATAATGGGACAACTTCCTGAAAACAAAAAAAAAACCTCTATTCAATGAACGGAAAGGTTTTTTTTATTTAATCGTCCACATTTTCAGGCAAGAGAGCAGAAGGACTTGGATTGCCTGTCGCGTCCCTGCAGTAAAATGGATTTTTTGTGAGTTCTGCTGAATATTAAAAATGTTGGGAGCAATTGCAGGAATAGTGAACAGGATACAGCTTACTTGCACTTGGCTGAAAACCACAGAATGATCCAAAGAGAGAATTCATTTTTAATTCATACATTTTCCTCTTTTTTGCCTTTTTTTTTTATCGTTGTTTCTCCTCTTTGTTGGCCTCTAAGGTGAGCCCATGGCCAGACTTGTGCGTGTCTTCTCCTCAGACACCAATGAGTGTCTTTGTGTTTCTGGAGGATCCGTCAATCTAGTTGTACTTAGACTGACCAATCATCATGAGTCTCTCCCTGTCTCTCTCTGTATGACCTATCTCCGTCTTTATCTTACCCTCAGTGTCTTTGTTTTTAGCTTACAATCACACTTCAACTTGAACTACACGCACATGTGTATACACCCACACACACGCACGCAAAAACACACACTCACGCACCCACACACAACCTCAAACACAAACACAAACACACACACACACACACACACACACACACACACACACACACACACACACACACACACACACACACAAACACATACACACTTTTATATATTTATTCATGAACTGAAACTGAGGCAGCAATATTATTTCATTGTTCTGTCTGTGACCCTCTCTACTGGCCCCCTGTCAGTCATATCTGCAACCACAAAAAGAAACCTCAGCAGAAGTGAGGAGTCAGTTGTTTCATTCTGCGATCACAACCCCCTCCACACCAACATACAGGCTAGGATTGAGTTACCTGGATGGCCCCCTAGTGTGTGTATGTGTCTGTGTATGTGCGTGTGTAATTTGTGTGCATGTGTGTGCCTGGTATGTGTTGTGTATTCTGTGTGTGTCGTGTGTTTGTGTGTTGTGTGCGTGTGTGTATGTGTGTGTGTGTTTCATGTGCACTCCTAACCCAAATAGAACTGTCCAGAGAAAACACAATTTCAAAAACACAAACTTGACATGCATACACACACATGCACACACATCCTCCAACAAGCATGAGGTTGTGCTCTCTAAATCACTCTATATATCTTTTGCACACACACACCGCACCGCACGCACGCAGCACTGCACGCCACGCACGCAATCGCACGCACCGCACGCACCACACGCAACGCACGCACAGCCTGACGCACGCGACTGCACGCACGCCACGCACGGCACGCGCGCCACACACAACACACACACACACACACACACCACACACACACACACACACACAACTTGCACACACAACAGAAACACAAAATATGGCCCCAAAGGTTTTGTTTTTTGGCCCACAGTTGTGAAATGCCCCCCCCCCCCCCTTTGGCCTTTGTACTCTTTAACAAACCCATAATATTGTTTTTTCTAGGCGTCTGGGATTAGATTGGATTCATTTGGTTCCGTGTGCAGTTTGGAGATGTTAGCATAATCTGGGTCGCGGCCCATGAATGAGAATTTGGATGCATGTTTACTGAACCCCCTGAAGTCTGGAGCTCGGTCGGCCCAGTTCATGCATTATCACTCCATACAACGTTCGCCAGAGAGCAGAACGGGTTTGGGAGAGAGCGAAGGGAGGCAGAGAGAAAGAGAGAGAAGGGCGGAGAGAGACAGAGATGAAGAGCGACAGAGAGGGGTGACCAAAGTTCTGAGGACGTGAATGGGTTAGACATGAAGATGAGAGAAAAAGGAAAAGGAAGAAGGAAGTAAACATGAATAGCTTGTAACGGAGAGAAACAACAAAGAGAGAAATAGAAAAACAATAACTTCATTCATTCATAATTTATGTGCCACATTTTGTTTTCAAAAACCAAAATGCGTGTGTATGCCTTGAACCTATTAAGCATGTTCACTTCAATACACAGTTGAGATAGAGAACGGGCCTCTGTGACTGTCCTGGGTCAATGTTCCACGCATTGTGTGTGTGTGTGTGTGTGTGTGTGTGTGTGTGTGCGTTCTGTTACACCTTCTGACTGTCTCTCTCACGTCAAGTATTAACTCTTGTCAAGGAGGAGGATTTGACCCATCCTGTTTTAAAAGCACCATTGAACTAGACGTGAGAATTATATTTTTCATCATAGAAGAAAAGAGCTATTGTCTATAGATGAAGTATTTCGATTTTATCATGCAGTTTCTGCAGAATTTGTTTAAAAGTAACTCAATGAGATATGATGCCCCGCCCACCTGTTGGGAGGGCGTCGGCACCAGCCAGCCATCGCTTGGTGTCACCCTATGCTACGAGAGCTTTACAGCTTGTTTGAGCACTGATGGTGCTTAGGAGCTTGGAGCTTGTTGAGCTGAGGCGCTAGGAGCTTGGAGCTTGTTGAGCTGAGGCGCTAGGAGCTTGGAGCTTGTTTGACGTGCAAGGCGCTAGGACGCATTTGAGACCTATGTTGAGCTGAGGCGCTAGGAGCTTGTTTGGCCCTAGGAGCTTGTCTCTGTCTCCCTCCGGCTCAACAGGCAGCGAATGGGTGCTTCGCTGTTCTTCGTCTGAAGCAACAGCAATCAGACCATATAGCATGTGGGCAATCATTCCATAGAGAAACTACTACAGAGTTTACATATACCACAGTGTGACTGAATGAGAGCACGAACGCTAGTCGAAATAGACAGAGAATGGAAGTCCCAAGCCTGTCACTCTCTCGAACACAAGTCACAGCTACGATACGTAACCCACAGACTATCAGCCGTAAAGCTGAATAACAGATGAGATTGTAGAATGTTGGTGTATTTTAGTGTCTCTCTTATTGTTCACATTTCTAGTCTAGGAACAGGCCAGGGCCTCTCATACTGATACAAGGTGTTATCCCCAACATTCTGCCATTGTTATGTGTCAGGGTAGGTCGAACCAACCTGGCCCTCCGGGACATAGCCAGGGCCAGATACCTTATCAAGGGAGAGTGCGTCTGTTCACGTGTTTTTATCCATCCCCTTCTTTGTATTATTAACTCGACCAACCGTTTGGTTCGTGATGGAGCGAGAGGGTTTAGCGACAGCCAAGGGAACAAGTCAACGACCACCAGTCCACTATAGATTATTCAACTAAGTCTGTATCTCGCTGTAACATCTGGAATAAACATCATTCAAACTCTCTACTCCAACCTGTCAAGCTGTTTTGATCTCGACTTTCAAGAATTACGTAACTACGACTGAAAAAATACACACGCAGATCTGTCCGAACCACATTTAGAAATAAGACTGAAAAATCCTAACATTTGGTGCCGTGGACCCGTCTTGAAGAGAGAGGAGTGAGCAAGACGTTTTGCCCTCTGAAGATTATGCCCTGTGACAGGAAGAGATCCCGAGCGCGCGCCCTGCCTGGGAGGACGTCTCAACGCCCTGCCCTGACCGAATGGAGAATCCCGCATCCAACAACGACGCTGATGACACAGCGCATCTCTATGCACCACTGGGAATCAACGGTGACTGATTCTCATTCCACACTCTCGACCAAGAGAAAGAACAGAGAAAGTAATCGTTAAAATAATCTACTACACACTACATAACTGTGATTGATTTTATTATTGTGTTACCTATTGGGCTGGCGCACTCAACCATTTGCTGTGAGCAATGAAAGTTGTGGTCAGTTCAAATGATAACAGCTATTGACAGAAGTGAGGACCTGCAATTAGTGATTAAGAGTTTGTGTAATAATCATGAATATACGCCATATGAAACTTATTGTTTGTTCCTTTGGGTCTGGGTTATGAGTCCTGGAATTGTTGAATACGGCCTTTTGAGCTGGCGTTTGAGTCCTAAGAATTGTTGAATAATTATGATATGATTAGGCTATTGGTCTGGGTTGAGTCCTGGCAATATGTTGTCAAGCGCTTTTGGTCTGGGTTTGAGTCCTGGATATGTTGTTAAGGCCCTTTGGTCTGGTTTGAGTCCCTGGAATATGTGTTAAGGCCTTTGGTCTGGGTTTTGAGGTCCCTGAATAGTTGTAAGTATGAGCATGGTTCATTCAAGATGATTTGTTCATCGTTGCTAGTTTGTCAATGTTGATAGCGGTTCCTGAATATAACTTAAGACGTCTGGTTTGCTCAGGGCTTTATGTTGTTTACGACTTTGTTGACAAGGAGTGAAACAGTATTTGTATGGCATCACTGGTGAAGTTACATGATCGCTAGAGTTTTTTTATTGTGCTATGTTGTTTTGGATCCCGCGCGAGAAACACATAATCATTGTTTTTATGAATTAATGATGGACCCCCAAACTAAACGCTGGCACAAAGGACACGCGCGATCTGGATAGGTTTTCTAAAGACTGGGTCATACATGTAATAGTTGACCATGGACGAAGTGTAACCTTTGGGTGTTACTATTGTCTGTCCAGAGTGATATTGTCGCCTAATCGTCTTAATGCAAGCATGGTCAGCACAAAAAGAGAGATGACATTGGAAAAAGAA
>OLKM01003175.1:17500-42221 GCA_900291075.1 Melanogrammus aeglefinus | reverse complement strand
AAACTCCTAGGAGCAACCTGGTCACATAGGAATCCATGAAATGACCACGGGCGCTTAACTCAAAATCCCTAGTGGCCTCACGGAATCACTGCAACTTCAGTGATGCGGCCACGGATGCGGCCATGGACAATGCAAGTTAATGACACTCATATTCCGTGGCACACATACAGATCAACGTTTCAATGACCAAGGCCCCGTCCACACAAACCCGTTTTTTTTGATGAAACCGTGTGGTTTTCTCTTCACGGTTTTTCGCCGTTCGTCCACACGTAACCGCAGTTGTCGGCCCTGAAACCGGAGTTTCTTGTAACCGGAGTCCAGGGTGAACTTTTTCGAAAAACATCCGGTTTCAGCAGACACGTGTGGAGGGAAACCGAGTTTTTGGTTCCACACACTTGTCACACTGTGCGACGGTAAACAGTATAAGTAGTATCCATGGAGACCAATGTATCACTTGACTATCATCAGATCATCAGATTATCCTCTCTGGAACTGACAGACTCCCAATCCACATTTTCTTGAATTCTTCTTATTTAAATTCATGAGTAACAGTGAGAAGTAACTCAACTTCGCTGTCCGGTACAGGAAGAAATCTGCCTCGGGCCTCGGTTCGCCATTGTTGTTTTTTCGGTATGAATTTTTCAGCCTTGCGATTGGCTAAATGGCTTACCTGTTTGGAGTGCTATCGCCACCCTATTGCTTTGAATGCACGTTTGAGGCGATTGCGGTTGTGGGACGGAGTTTATTTTTTATGAAACCGGTGGTGTGGACGCAAAATTCGACCACCCAAGTCGACCACGGGAGCTTAATAACATTAATAATGGTCTTATATATAATAAATGAGATTCTTATAGTTGTTTAATAAAACGCATTTACAAACCCATTTATATTGAGTTTTATTAACTTACTATTATGTCATTGAGTATAACCCTTTACTAAGCATTTTTTTATGCTTATTAAGGTTAATAAATCCTTTATTAAGCTGCCAATTCTGCATTTTGCAGGTACGGGATCTAAAGCGGGAACCATAATTCTTTATTAAACTGCTAATTATGCATTTTGCAGGTACGGGATCTAAAGCGTGAACCATGTTTATTAAAGTTAATAAGTCCTTTATTGAACTGCTAATTATACATTTTACAGGTACGGGATCTAAGGCAGGACCAATGGTTAATAAGGTTAATAAGTCCTTTAATATACACTTAATAACAGTTAATGAGTAGCCTACTGTATATATTATCAAGATTGATAAAAGGTCAAATAAAAAATACAACTGTCAATACAATGGCGGTGGAGCACATCGTTTGAAAAAAATATATATTTTTAATTTTAAAAACTTCATAAAGTTTTCTTAAACATTTAAAAAAACGGACTAGAAATCCGAGTCCGGCTTCTCCATGGCCTCAGGGGATGGTTGGGAATTCTTCTGGCTGGTCTTTCTTATTACTCTATAGGGGGATAATTTGTTTATCAACACAGTGGATGCGCGCGCAGAAGGATGGCAAAAAGAAAATTAGTCTGACCATTTGCCATGGTTATCTCTGTGTGGTTCATTTGCAATTTTGGTGTTAATTAGCGATTTTTTCAGCTTACTGTTACATTAAAATGTAATCAGAAAATGCAGTTATATGCTATAGACCCTAGCCTAGAGTATCTGTGGTATAAAGGCTGGGATGAATTTCAAATTATAAATATATACACTTTAGAACGTCGCGGTTCCCATTGAAACGAATGGTGGCGGTGATTATTCTTCAAAACGAGAGCTAGTAAATTGTGATAAATGAATTAAACTGTAATCGGACAACGCGGTTATATGCTATAGACCCTAGTGTATCTGTGGTATAAAGGCTGGGACGAATTAAATATGTACAATCCATAACGTTAGCTCTCTGGCTCATAGCTCAGCGGACTATACCTCCCGTTGCCAAGTCGTACTTACGGTCCATCCTATTAATGTGAAAAACTTTGTATTTGGATTGTAAAACCCATTAAAATATAAATGAATGATCTTCATTTCTTTCCTTTAGCAAGTGACCATGGTATAAGCGGGATAATGCCCTTCGAGGTGTCAAAAACATTTTGATCGATCGTAATTAAAGGGGACTACTTTTTGAGGGAGATGAACTCAAACAGAGCATACATTTAATAAGCATGCAATACGAATTAGAAAAAGCATAATTATTATTCTACAACGAGATGGATGCCCTCCTCAGCTGCTTTCCTGAGGATGGCACACCACTCGTTATCCTCGTCAAATTCAACATCCTGCCGGAGAAGCTGCACTCACCTGAACTAACCAACTTTTTCACCACCTTTGACTTAATACTAACCAAGGGCGTCAGTTTTGTTTTTTAGAAGTGGTGGGGAACGATATAGCCTTAAGCTTGAGTGTTTAGTTTGAAAAGAGTGGTGGGTACCTCTTATGTAACTATTTCATCCATTCAAACGCTGCATTACAATATGCTCTGCAGTGTATTGTCAGGTGTTGAAAAACCTGTTTTGTTTTTGGCTTGTTTTGCAAAACGACGTTGGAAACACCAGGGTATTGGCTCGGATATGTAATACTAATACCACACAGGACAAAGAAAAGTGTTGGCAAATTTAACACTTATCTTGACATCAACACAAGTTTACCAGACAATAATGGCAGACTGTAAAGGGGGTAGGCTACGAAATGAAACGAGGTACTACTGAGCATCAGCCTTTTGAAAGAAGAGCAAGGGTTGTGCTGGTAGCATAATGTTATTGCTGCATTAAAAAATGAAAAAAACAAGCAAACCCAGAGGAGAAGTGCATCATGCACCAAATCCTGACCACCAGTAAAACACTCGCGAAGGACCAATTCACACTTCACTCGTTACATCATGAGCAAATTGCCCGCAAATAAAATCCCTAGATGTTTAGGATAATACACACAGCAGGTTATTGACGCGAGACATATTTATGTCGGATAGGCCATACCACTGGCCTCCAAGTCCCAACGTCAAATATCTCAATCAGACACAAAACAACTATAACCACATTGGCCATAGCAAATCGAACCGTGTGTAGCTGCTACTAGCTGCAATCTATATATGAATTAGAGGTGGTTCGGGTCGCGATACTGTCGTTAACTCGATTCTATCGAACGAATCGAATCGGTAGAACGAACGACCCGAACTGGTTGTTCTTCTCTTCGTTCGCGTCGTTCGCGTCGGTCCGTCTCGTTGCTATCGTCGGTCGTGTCTCGTTCGCGTCGTCGTCGTCTCGTTCGTCGTCGGTCGTCTCGTTCGCGGTCGTTCTGTCTCGAACTCAGGACTCGACTCCCATGAACCCAGACCACGACTCGCAGACAGTTCGTTCAGGTAGACGAGGGACCGAGGCGACTTACGGCACACACTGTTCGCTTGCACTCTGCACCAGGAGCAGTTGTTATAGGTTATAACTAAGGCTTTACTTAGTTAGCTTCAAACGATACATGAAGTAAACACATACTTGGCACGTCCATGTAGGCCTACGCAGCAGCACTATGCGCAAGGCGATGCCGCAAGGCATATATCATTATTAACTAACGCATTATCTGCTGAGTGAAGTAAAGCCTCAGGTGGTCGTTACACATTTTCTTGTCAAGTAGCCTGGTGTTTACATTTTAGGGTTAGGCGGGTTTCACATTGTTCCTTTATCTCGGGTATGTTATTTTATATATAAAATTAACGATATTGACTCAACTTTCAGGATAAAGTGATTCGATTCGCCATATCCGATCCACCGGAAACTCGGACGACCAGTTCAGTCGCGATTTCCGGTAGCACTGAGCACTCTGACTGACTCAGCTGAGAACCATGCAATGGGTGCTTGCATGATGCGATTCACCGCTACCGGAAACGGGAAATGGACGGAACCGGAAACTGGACTGAACGAACGAACGAACGATTCGCAGAACGACTCATCTTGGCATGAAACTGACTGACGCGAACTGGTTCACGTAAACGAATCCATTGAATCCACCTCTAATATGAATGCAACTGCTAGCGGAGCACCAACCAGAATCAGATGATCACAATCGCTTAGGACCGTGGGTAACCTAGCCAGGTCAATGACGTCATCACGAGCAAAGAAAACCAGCAGCAAAGTTTACATAAACCCAATTTTCTTACCTTATGTGGCCCTCACATGCAGGCTAGGTGATGTATCCATATTCCACGTTATCCAGTGTCACAAACATGCTTTTTACAGGAAGAAAAAGGACCGCCTATTTTCTGAATAAAAATGTCAATTTTGGCTGGCTGTCTTGAAACTTCTTTATTTATAACGCTGTGTGTACAGACAGCCCACGGTAGCCGCCTGCCCCCTCGCGATGATTATAAAAACAACAAAAAAATCGCTATTTATCGCTCGCGTGTCTCTATCTGGACGACATTTCGCGGCGGTGTCCGCCCCTAAACACTCTCTATTGGTTGATAAGTACACCGCTGCTTCTGTTGAATGTGTTTACATCCTTCGATGATTTTGATTGGTTGGATTCTTAAACCAATAAAATACACTCACCGACAAAATCGTCAGCGCTGCATATCAGGGACACCCTCGCGCGAGTTTTCGTCGCCGTTTTCGCTCGCTCGCTGTATGTTCAGAACGAGGTGCAAGGCTGCCTTCCCAATTGCCAAGTGTAGTAGAGCCTGCTGCTGGAATGATTAACCACAGGTGCTCGCGCGCCGCGGCACTGAATGAGAGATACTGATGATCAGCATCCCGCCCCTCATTTGCTCCACTCACAGCCCGCTGTTGTGCATGCTGTGAGGATGTCTTCGTGCGCGCCTATCGCATGATTTAGACTCGACGATTTCGGTTGAGTATGTGTTTTTTTTTTTTGGTTTTTTTTCGGTCGCATTTTTAAAAGTGGGGGGGACAAAATTCCGTATTTTAAATAGTGGGGGGACATGTCCCCACGTCCTCCCCGTAATCGACGCCTATGATACTAACCCCTTCTCCTCCCACACACAGGGCCGGGAACCAGCTTGACCTAATATTCACTAGGTCCTGCGGCACCTCTGCTCTCTCGTTACCGCACGCGTCCGCCGTGTCTGACCATCACTTTGTTGATTTTTCTCTCCCCTTGAAATCGCTCTCCCTCCTCTCTAGTCCCCGCATTTTCACCACTCGCCGTAACCTCAAGTCCCTCTCTCCATCTACCTTTGCCTCTACTGTTCTGTCTTCACTACCTTCTATCAAACGATTCTCTCAACTATCTACAGATGAATCTTCAGACACTTCTGCTATCCTCCCTCTCCTCTCTCTTGGATTCCCTCTGTCCCTTTCCACTCCAGACCAGCGCGCTCCCTCCCCCTCCCCCCTCCTCTGGCTGTCCGATCCTCTGCAGACTTCTAGAAACAAAGTTGCGGGCATAGAGGAAATGGAAGAGATCAGACTGTCCTAATGATCTATCGCACTATCTTTTCCTTCTTTCTGATTTTACCTCTACCAAATCTGCCTTCTACCGGAGCCAAAATCAACTCCTCCGCTCAACCCAGGAAACAGTTTTCCCTGGTTTTCGTCCTGTTGCCTCCTCACCCTCCTCATCCCCACCTCCTTTCCTGTCTCACTGCTGATGACTTTTGTTACCTACTTTACCCAGAAAGTTAAAGGACATCAGCTCCTCTTTCATCCCTGCCTCCATCCTCCTCCACCAATCCCCTCCTGCTCCGTCTTTACACCAATTTAGCCCTCTCACCTCTGACGAGGTCAACAGAAATAATAACATCTAACCATTAACCACCACCTGCCCCCTTGACGCTATCCCTCCTCTCTCCTCCAGGATGTCTCAAGCGACATCCTGCCATTCCTCACCTCACTTATCAACTCCTCCCTCACTTCAGGCATTGTTCCAGCATCTTTCAAGACTTTTCAAAAATTAAGCCTCTCCTCAAAAAACCAACTCTTAATACCACCGACATCCAGAACTACAGATTGTATCTCTTCTTTCATTCTCTTTAAAACACTGGAACGTGCCATTGCTAACCAACTGTCCTCCTATCTCTCATCAAACAACCTGCTTGACCCTCACCAGTCAGTCGCGGTGACTGAGTCCCTCCGTGCTGCCAGAGCCTCGTCCCTCTCATCGGTTCTCATTTTCCTCGACCTGTCCGCAGCATTTGACACGGGGAACCACCAGATCGTCCTTGCCCCTCTTGCTGAACTTGGCATCGCTGAATCTGCTCTTTCCTGGTTCATATCCTACCTGATGAACTGCACCTATCAAGAGACATGGAATGGCTCCATGTCCAAACCTTGCATACTTGAAACTGGGGTCCCTCAAGGCTCTGTACTGGGGCCTCTTCTGTTCTCCCTCTATACCAGATCTCTGGGCTCTGTAATTGTGTCACATGGCTTTTCCTATCACTGCTATGCTGACGACACTCAGCTATTCCTCTCTTTCCCCTCATCTGATAAAGCCCTGATTGCAACACGCAGATCAGAATGTCTGGCGGACGTCAGCACCTCGACAAACTGCCATCACCCTGAGGCTTAACCTCAACAAAACCAAGCTCCTCCTAATCCCAGGGAAATTTTGCCCACAAATGGACTTACCGGTCACCGTTGAGAACATCACTGTATCTCCTTCTCCAACTGCCAGAAACCTCGGTGTGGTATTGGACAATCAGTTATGCTGCAACGCAAACATCACTGCGGTGGCCCGATCCTGCAGATTTGCACTTTACAACATCCGCAGAATCCAGCCCTTCCTCACAAGGGAAGCAGCTCAGCTTCTAATCAGTGGTTATCTCCCGCCTCGACTACTGCAACTCACTCCTGGCTGGACTTCCTGCCTCTGCGATTAAACCTTTGCAGCGCATCCAGAATTTGGCAGCGCGCCTCGTGTTCAACCTACCGAAGTTCTCCCATGTGACCCCCCTCTTCCGGGACCTCCACTGGCTCCCTGTAGTAGCTCGCATCAAATTCAACACGATGGTACTGGCATACAAGGCAGTCGATGGAACTGCCCCTGCCTACCTCCAAGCATCTGGCCACCATTGTACACTGTGATTGTATTGTGTTGTATTGTATTATAGTACTTAACTGCTTAGCAACTGCAGTAGCTGCTATCATGCTGTAACACGGGGAATTGATTAGCCTATTGATTGTTGTACTTGCACTTGGTTCTATGAATATTCTTCCTGTACCGATAGTGATATATTGTTGCACTTCTTATGACAAATGTACTTATTGCAAGTCGCTTTGGATGAAATCGTCTGCTAAATGCCCTAAATGTAAATGTAAATGTAAAAGGGTTTGTGCAACCAACCGCACAACAAGACATGATTACGGCTCTTGTCGGTCTCGTCTCTTTCTGCCAACGACATGTGCGTAGAGCGGTGATTTATGTAGAGTGACATAGACTGATAATGCCTCTATAAAGAAACACAAAGAACATTGACCACAATATACAGCAGACAGGTTACAATAAGCATCAAGCAGTTTAGACATGGATTCATGACACAACTGTTAGAATTAGTTACGTTTCGTTACCTAGTTTTATATACTATAAGCTAAACGTTAGCTCAAATGTAGCACGCCAAAGCCTCTGAAAGAAAGTGGTGTGAGCCAAAAAATTTGCTGAAAAAGTAAACAAAGTCAATATACAACATATAAAAAAATGACGCAGTGTGTAATACATTCTCTCTTTAGATGCAAAGAGCTAGCGAACCAGCTACCGGTACTACAGCATCACATTCTTAAACTTACCAGAGAGTCATCTTCCAGTTCGGACCTCTTCCTCTTATCTATGTTTTCTGTGCTCGTTCTTGTCTTTTGTCTGTCAGTTGTTGGTCTGGGGTGCTCGTGCCAATTCCGACATGTTCTCCAAACATTTGTCAAACACTTCATCAAGCATCTGCGTCACGCCCTCATCCACTTGCATAAACATAACTTCTGTTTTAAAACAACCTTCAAAATAAATTTTAAGGATATATTATATGAGGCACAAAACAGATCACACTCCCTCAGCATGAGCGGATTTATAACAATTGGTTCGTAAAATGTATACAATGACATAATAGGTAAGTTAGTAAGACTCAATAAATGGGTTTGTAATGCTTTTTTGAACAACTCTAAGAAACTCATAAGACTATTATTAATATTATTAAGCAATCAATAAATAGTTAACACGTTTCTTATAAGTGCTTTTAAAAGTCTTATAATATCACAATACACATGTTTGTTATGTTGTTATTAACACCAATTAATGTTAATAAGCATATAATAAGTGTCTTATGTAAGGGATAATGCCCGACGAGGTGTCCATTATCATAAACTAATGGACGACAAGGAGGCGTGAACCGTCCAACGCGAAGCGGAGGACGGTTGCTTCCGCGAAGTCCATTAATTTATGATAATCGGACACCTCGAAGGGCATTATCCCGCTTATACCATGGTCACTTACGAGAAAAATGCATATTAAATCATTCACTAATGATTTAATGTTGTTTTTACCGTTAAAATCATACGTTTTTCAAAGAAGCGGCTGAGCGGACTATTTAACGTCTCCTGTCCGCAGGCGTTGCTATGGAAACCTGCTGTGGCCACACACAGTAGAACCAGCAGCTCGATCCCGCAGCAGTGAGCAGTTATTAATCAGCGGAGGTGAAGTGAGTTGATTGCTTAACGTTACGTGATACAAAGTATCATTTCAGAAGGCCAGTGCACTTATTACCGTGTGTGTGTCTTGAGGATCATGCGAAATTTCCACAGAGTCAACAGATAGTTTCCTAAATCGTTTTTATTGCAAGAAATATTATCCACAATTCAGTCTTCAAAATTATTAAATTCACCAAATAAGTTAAAGTTAACTATGAAATCGCTCATGTTTTTGTCAACTGTATTGCCGTTGTGATAAATAAACTGTGAAATAACGTATGTTCTGTGATTCTGTTGCCACGGTTACCAAAGCGTTTGAGCCAGCGCAGTCATTTAGAACTGTCATCAGGCAATTTGACCGGAACATCTTCATAGGTGTCCATTATCACTTTTTAATGGACACCCAGCAGCCAATCAGAATCGAGTATTCACCCAGACCATGGTATAATACCTATTAGCAAAGGCTTACTACAAGGACCTTAATATAAAACGTTTCCCAAGAATTGATATCGATGTAAAAGATTCCGTGAGGCCACCACAGATTTTGAGTTAAGCGCCCGTGGTCATTTCACGGATTCCTGTGAGATCAGGTTGCCTAGGCTTTTGCAGCGTGTACCAATTTGTTGGCTGTCCCGTTAACTGGACTACAGTTGTACTGTTGATTCTTTAACCTTTAACCTGTGTGTTTGTGTGTGTGTGTGTGTGTGTGTGTGTGTGTGTGTGTGTGTGTGTGTGTGTGTGTGTGTGTGTGTGTGTGTGTGTGTGTGTGTGTGTGTGTGTGTGTGTGTGTGTGGAACCCTATGTCCAGTTTCTAGGACCTTTGCTTACAACAAGATTTTAGTTGGTTTGTATAGTAATTACTAGAGATGAGCCAGTTGAAATACCAACTATACTTGCCTTAACTAACCACATCAAAAGGTGTAATGAAAATGAAAATGAAATTGACAAATTTAGTAAATTGTAATAAATTGTGTTCGACTGCAGTAATGAATTAGTTAGTCTAATTGATCCATTAAATCAAACCAATGCCCTTCTCCCGCTGCGGTCTCTGTGTCATTCTTAGTTAGCCGGATGTGCTTTTTCAGAGGGAATGTGAAGACAATACACGTGTCTTACAATAACAACCCAGTCTGTGCTGTGCGATGCGTGTTAGCTGGGCAACACAGAGTCACTCCCTTGCTTGTCACCCACTCTCTCTCTCCCTCCCTCACTCGCTCTATCCTTCCCAATCTCCCTGTCCTTCTTCTCGTCCTCTGCTACCTTTTCTATTTAAAACATAAGGCAAACCTCCACACATCAATTCACATTTGACCCTGCAACTACATGCATGCACAGAGTCAGAACTTGCATTCACACATTGATGCAGGCATGGATACACACATTCAGATACACATGGAGATATATATGTGCATGGACATATTCAGTAGACATACACACACACACATACACACACACCCACACACACACACACACACACACACACACACACACACACACACACACACACACACACACACACACACACACACACACACACACACACACACACATACATAAATACACAAAAATACACGACAGGATGAGTCAAACAGTGATGCTGTTGCGACCATATGATATTAATGGCGCATTCACATCTCTGGGAATTATGGGGAAAACATTTTTGTCACATCAGAAAGTTCTTGTGAACGAGACCTCATGACGCTCTTATGATTCTACTTCCGTTTGGCAACTGGGGCCAGATTTTGATTACAGAATTTCCTAGTTGGTGACATATGGTTTATCAGTGACGCACATGAACATGGCGGAACAGTTTTTTTCGCTGTCGGGAATGATTGTCATCCCTGACTGAGGAGGCGTCTCGTTAACACCAGGGCCATGAACGCGCCTTAACTCTCTCTTCTCGTTGTGTGTGTATGTGTGTGTGTGCGTGTGCGTGTGCGTGCGTGCGTGCGTGCGTGCGTGCGTGCGTGCGTGCGTGCGTGCGTGCGTGCGTGTGTGTCTCTTTTATTAATTATATATATATATAATTATATTATATGTAAGGTGTGCTTAAGGCCATAAATAAAATGCAGTTTATTATTATTATTATTATTAATATTAATATATCATTATGGCTCCATCAAAAGCAATGTAAACCTTCCATTTACAGTTATTATTGTATCATCTGTATCATATTGTTATCATCTTTAATCTTATTTACATACTGTAGTCCTTATTTTCTCTGAATATTGAAACAAAATAATCCCACAATTGTATTCATGTCATTCAGATCCCTGTCCATTATACTCCTGTTGTCTTCCTGCACACCTGACTGCCTCCTCCATCGATTGCTGCCACAGCCCTCTCCCTGTACAATATTTCATGTTAAATACACTTCAGGATCAAGTTTGAGATTCAGTTTCAGTATTAATTGTTTTTGAAACCTGACGTGGGGCTGCCACCATCTTATCTGTCTTATTTATTGCACCCACTCAAAATAGGTCCATGGTTCCATGTGGGTAATTTCAGAATCCTTTGCTTCCTAACATCTTGACTGAATCAGCGAGTTCCCTGGGCACACTAGCTGATAGGTATGTGTATATATTGGGCCTTTGATTATCGTTTCCGAAACAGAAAAATATATAAAAAAACATTTTCTTTTAGGTTAACACCACATGATTGGACAATTCAGCGAATCAATCACATAGGCTACCTCCCTCAGCAGCATTCGCGCACCACAACTACATGAAGAGAAGAGATAGATCGCTAACTAGCAGAGACTTGTAAGTGCTTTCCACCTTTTTCAGTGGAGCAATTGGACACCCCAAGCAATGTTATACTTAAAAGGAGCAAGTAAGTTACATATTAATTTAGTCTTTCGGCCTGTAGCATATAAACAAAATGAAGCAACTGTCCCATATTTCTAACTGCATTTGAAGTAGACATTGAGACTCACAAAATATTGGACGCTATAGGCAGTGATGATGATTTGTCTCAATAGCAATGGCTGGTGGAATGGCCATGAAGTATGACTGTATATGCAGTGTAAGCTTGTCCAGGCCCTGCAAGTCAGGATGTAGGCTATGAATCTGAATGAAAAGTAGGTAAATAGGTAGTGGCCATGCACCAGAGTGGAAAATGCACCAGAATACAATCAAATCTATTAAATTTAAAAAATGTAATAGATTAGGGGGGGGACCTCAGACCCCCTGTCTATTACTGTGCCCCGCCAACACTTTTGATCACCAGCCACCACTGACTACATCGGCACGTAAGGGACGAACACCATTGGTTCCTGGTTGTCTCGAACATACAGGCATGGTAACCCAGCTCATTAGGGAGGTGAGAGAAGGCGGAGGGGATCTGACTGTGGCTGGATCTCAGGAACGCCTATGGCTCAATACTAGAGGTCTTCGGAAAAAACCGACAACCCGAAAACCCGAGGCTTCGACCCGACCCGGCTCGGGTTTGGGTCCACTCACAAGAAGTGACTCCGGGGCCGGGTCGGAACCGGTGGAGTTTGTCTCGGGTCTCGGGTCTCTTATTGTGAAAGGCCGGGTCCTACAGTACCCGAGAGGACCCGGTGTTATGCCGAGTTCTGCCTGCCCGCCGAGAATTGCATGCACCTCGCGGGAGCGCGCTGCCGAATAATGCATCCACCCTGTAACTTTAATGCTGGAGATCTTTGAATCACATGGTTTGGCCAGCTCATATTTTGGGCTGTTTTGGCTTAACAGTGTGAATTTTATACATGTGCTACTCTTCTAGCCTGGAAAAACAGGGGGATGCACTTCTCGGCAGCTCATATACAGCACTGCCGAATAATGCATCCACCCTGTAACTTTAATGCTGGAGATCTTTGAATCACATGGTTTGGCCAGCTCATATTTTGGGCTGTTTTGGCTAAACAGTGTGAATTTCATACATTTAATATTAGTGAGGCATAAATAATAGCTGATGCATTATTCAGCAGCAGCAATCAGTTCTGCCGAATAAAGCATGTACCCCTTAACACTCAGTGAGACTTCAAATCAAAGAATGATAGGAATCAAATGGTCTTCTCAGCACCAGCTTACTTTATTTGATCGACCTAGACAGTGTGGATGACACCCCACATTCATTTTCCACATTAAAAAATATTGTTTTAGCATAACTATCTGAAATCCCACGCTCAAGCACAGCCACGCCTTCAGAAATCATTACGGTAGTTTCCCTTCAGCTGTGCGCGCTCCCGCGAGGTGCATGCAATTCTCGGCGGGCAGGCAGAACTCGGCATAACACCGGCGATGGTTAAACAATCGAGTTGCCGTAGCGCGTTATTACCGCGGTAACGTTACGCTCTGCAAAGCACAATGGAAACTCCAAAAGTATAATGTTAAATTAAACAAGAGGAAATGTTCTACTGGATTAGCGTTAGCAACGGCTAAGAAGAAGGATTACAGTACATGACCATCTAAACAAGAAAATGACGACGTGGATTTATTTATGTTTACATCACGTTATGGCCAGGGGTGGGGGCTGGCAGCGGCCGCAGCCGGACTACGTTTAGGTAAGAAACAGAAAGTAATAGCTTATAAAAACAAGTCTTATTTAACGCTAGACAGCTTGTATTAAATCATAAAGCAACTCGGGCATTTCGAGTCCACGGGTTTTTAAGGGTTTGGTTCGGTTTCGGAACTCGTATTTACAATAATGGCTCCGGGCCAGTCGGGTCCGGTTCCAATTTTCTCGGGTCCATTTCGGCTCGGAACTCATATTTACAATAATAGCTCGGGGCCAGTCGGCTCCGGGTCCAATTTTCACGGGTCCATTTGGGTTCGGGTCCGTCAAATTGGACCCGTGAAGACCTCTACTCAATACCCCATAAGCTGGTAGAGGTTGCACTAGAGAAACACCATGTACCCCAGAAGGTAAAAGTCCTCATCCTGGACTACTACAGCAAGTTCAGCTTGAGAGTGTCCTCTGGCCAGATGACATCTGACTGGCACCAGCTGGAAGTGGGCATAATCACTGGCGATACAATCTCAGTGATCCTTCGCACTAGCAATAAACATGCTGGTCAAGGCAGCGGAACCAGAATGCAGAGGTCCCCTCAGCAAGTCTGGAGTAAGGCAACCTCCCATCAGAGCCTTCATCGACGATTTCACAGTGACAAACACAGCAGTACCTGGAGCCAGGTGGATCCTCCAGGGGTTGGAGAGCATCGTGGCGTGGGCTCGCATGAGTTTCAAACCTGCAAAGTCCAGGGCCTTGGTTCTTAGGAAGGGGAAGGTCACAGACAAATTCTGCTTCATGCTGGGAGAACACCAGATCCCGTCTGTCACTGAAAAGCCGGTGAAGAGCCTTGGAAAGGTCTTCAACTGCAGTCTGAATGACAGAGATTCCATCAAGGGCTGGTTAAGAACAGTGGACAAGTCTGGGTTCCCTGGAAGATTAAAGGCCTGGGTCTACCAGCATGGAATCCCCCCAAGAATCTTCTCGCCCCTGCTTATCTATGAGGTCCCCATGACTGTGGTGGAAGGATTTGAGCAAAGGGTAAGCAGGTATCTATGCAGATGGCTGGGATTACCACGCAGCCTTAGTAACATTGGGCTGTACGGGACCACAAATAAGCTCAGGCTCCACTTCAGCTCAGTCAGGGAGGAGTTCATCGTGGCAAGAGCACGGGAACATCTGCAGTACTCAGGATCCAGAGCTGCCAAAGTGTCAGAGGCAGGGATTGTTGTGAGGACAGGGAGGAAGTGGAGGGCAGCGGATGCAGTCCAGTAGGCAGAAACTAGACTGAAGCACAAGGCCATCCTCGGAACAGCGGCGCAAGGCAGAGCCGGACTTGGGAGCTGAGCAGCGGGCCAATATGACTCTGCCAGCAGAAGGGAGAGGCAGAGGTTGGTGCAGGAGGAGGTGCAAGCGTCAGTGGAGGAAGGGCGAACAAGGAGAGCAGTGGCCATGCGGCAGCAGGGAGCCCGGATGAAGTGGGAGCAGGCGATGGAGTGGAGTGTCACCTGGAAGGATATCTGGCAGTGGAACCCCTAGAGGATCAAGTTCTTGATTCAGGGGGTCTATGATGTCCTCCAGAGCCCATCCAACCTGTGCATATGGGGCAAAATAGAAACACATACATGCCACCTGTGTTCAAAGATAGGGATACTGGAACACATCCTGAGCAGCTGCTCCAAGGCGCTGGGTGAGGGCCGGTATCGATGGAGGCACGACCAGGTCCTCAAGTCTATCGCTGAAGCAATCGGCAAGGGGATCAAGGGCAGCCCGACATACCCAAGCCACAGCTAAGGCCATTCACTTTGTCAAGGAAGGACAAAGGCCGGAGAAAACTCCAAGAAACCGCTATGCTGGTTTGCTCCCCACGGCCCGAGACTGGGTGATGTCAGTTGACCTGGAGAGGCAGCCGAAAATTCCACCCCACATCACCCAGACGAGATTAAGACCTGACATCATCTTGGTCTCAGAGGCCTCAAACAACTAGTCTTGCTGGAGCTGACAGTTCCATGGGATGAGAGGATGGAGGAGGCTCAAAAAAGAAAGAGGGAGAAGTATCAGGAGCAGGTGGAGGATTGTGTGAGGAACGGTTGAAAGCCCACTAGAGAGTAGAGGCTAGTGAGAGAGTGTTCAGCAGATTATACAGACACATCGACAAATACATATATTATCTATAGTTAGTATATGCTACACGTGGACCTCCTAAGATAGCGTAATTTGATTGGTTTGCTATCTCGGGATATTGGGCAATATCCATGATTGATATCAAACACGATATTGCTTTCATCGCAAAATGTCCACTAATAAAAACAAATTAACCACTAATAAAAACAAAGAAATCCCAGCAAAAAGTGTTATCTTGTTTATTTTTGGCGGGTTCACGTGTAGTAGCCTGTATAGTATATAGGCTACTACACATACAAACATTAATTACATGTCTGAACACAGTAGAATAACTCATAATTTTGATAATAATAACTAAGCCATTTTTCACAATTTTAATGACAATCCAGTAAGTAAAAATTTATTAATGTAGTGACAATACACAGAGCTGGACTTTTTTTATATCTCCAGCAGGTTTCTGAAACTGTAATTGTGCATAGCGGCTTATGAATCATCTGTTTTGTATCAGGGACTCTTTGTTTGTCTTAAATTCCTGTATAAAACAGTTAGCCTATGCATTTAAATATTTTGAACTATTCACCGTACAGCTACTGAAAAAGGCAAACACGCTAAAATATTTAGATGTAGTTATTTCATATTTTTGATATTAACAATAAGGTGTCCTTTAATGATATTTACATGGTGATATATGAACATTTAATTATACTGTTTATTATGGGTAGTGACCTTCTTTTTAAAATTATGTGTCATTTCATAGGTATGTGATACCATTCTGAGTCATGCCAAGGAGAGGTTCTCACCTCACCTGGCACCTCATCAGTGCCACTCTGCTGCAAGGAGACTTGTTCCTCCAACACAGCGTAAAGTTCCCAGATTCAGCGCTGGAAACCACTGTGGAAGCCTACCCCACACTGGATAAGGCCAAACTGAAGACAGAATTGTCCCTGGTCTATGAAAATGAAGAGTTCAAGGCTTTCAGTGGCGCACTGGCTCTCTTCCAGGTTTTCATGGAAAACAACCTTCAGGACACATTCAGCGAGACTGTAAGTCTTTTAAAGATTCTCATCACCACACTGATGACCGCGGCAGAATCAGAATGGTGCTTCTCTACTTTAAAGAGGATAAAAACATTCCTTAGGAACACCATGGCACAAGACCGCCTGAACGCACTGGCTATGCTCTCTCTATGGAGAAAAACCTGATACAGAACATTCCTGAATGTTGGCCTAGATCGATAGAGCCTAGGCAAGTCTTTATTAATACCAAATGGCACAAATCAACGGAAATTCATTTCGGTGATTCGGCTCACACAGGACAGTAGCCTATATCCTACAAGACCACACAGAACAAGGGAGACAACAAGTCTGACTGGACATAGGCCTACAAATACGTCACATTAAAACTAGACACATGTGTTGATAGATAGATAGATAGATAGATAGATAGATAGATAGATAGATAGACAGACAGACAGACAGACAGAACAGATCAGATCAGATCAGACAGACAGACAGACAGACAGACAGACAGACAGACAGACAGACAGACAGACAGACAGACAGACAGACAGACAGACAGACAGATAGATAGATAGATAGATAGATAGATAGATAGATAGATAGATAGATAGATAGACAGACAGACAGAAAGATGATTAAATATGTTATATGATTTGCCTTTGTGGAGCCAGCCAGTTCTGTGCACGTATGCAAATTAG
Source organism: Melanogrammus aeglefinus (assembly GCA_900291075.1). Lineage (NCBI taxonomy): Eukaryota > Metazoa > Chordata > Actinopteri > Gadiformes > Gadidae > Melanogrammus > Melanogrammus aeglefinus. The sequence goes on along the minus strand of OLKM01003175.1, from coordinate 25,297 downwards.
CCATGTGCGCCTAACAGAAGAAAGGCGTAGGTAATGTTGAGATGTCATGGTAAAAACGAATAGCAAGCGAAAGCTAAACCAGACTGTATCAATCACACACTTTGGGTCCATTTGAACTTATGGTAAGAGGCTATTCTTTAAATATTTGCAGTGACTGAATGTTGATGATAAAACGGATTGTGTTGCATAAGATTAGTGTGTTTGACTGCGTGTGTCCTTTCAGGCTTCGCATACTGCATGTTTCATGAAGGCCTTGTAGTTAGTTGTGGTCTTAGTGAAGCAGCCTAGCCTTAGAGTTGGATAAGTTGGAGTGATTGTGTACGGGCATGCAAGAGTGAGAGAGAGAGCACACCCCCCGTGTTGATGTTTGGCTTGTTGTGGGCTTTCTGTCAGCATCCGCCGGGTTGGACGAATGTGCTTTGTGTATGTGTTCAATGTACTGATTTGTCTGATCGTATTTGCGGTAGATTGATGGTTAAAAATGTCACACCATGATCGGTCATACTTGCAGGCACCAATTTGCAAGTGCACTGATTGCGTGTCCGAAAGGCTATACCTGCCATTTATTCAGTTGATTGCTCTTCTAAGTGCGCCAGATTGGAGCCAATTATTGTCATGTTTGCATTGTAATGCACAACTTTGCCTTTCCTTGTTATAAATCAACGTGCATCCAAACAACTTCAGCCAATGCAGCCTCCTATGTCAGTGTTGCTTTAAAATATATAGCATATCGGATTATCAAAAATTGATAAGTGTGCGTGTGTGTTGTCATGTAGGTTAAATACTGATTGTCTTGGCTTGCATCCATGAAATATTGTAATATTATAAGCCTACTGCAAAATGGTATTGCGCAACAATCGGGAGATGGGGACCCCGTATTTCGCACAGTGGGTAAAATAAAGCTTAGAAATAAACACTAGGCAAAGATGTTGTTACTGGAGCTAGTGGGCTACCATCAAAATGCGGGAAAACTAATCGGAAATCTGTAGCGCAGTTGCCCCTGGGGATTATTTGTTTATCAACACGGCGGATGCGCGATCAGAATGATCACAAAAATAAAATTTGTTTGACCGGTTGCATCTCCGTGTGGTTCATTTGCAGTTGCGGTGTTAATTAGGATGTTGTCAGCTTACTGTCTCATTAAATTGTAATCAGAAAACTCGGTTATATGCTATAGACCCTATAGTATCTGTGGTAGAAGCTGGGACAAATTTCGAATTATAAATATGTAAACTTTATGTTGAAAGTATGGACCGTCGATATTCCCATTGAAACAATTGGTGATCGGTGAACATTGGTGATATTTGGTTCATTAATGACAGCAACTCATTCTCCTCTGACCATTTAATTGGCATTGACCGCCATTTGTTCTCGGCAACTCCTCATTCGACCTCTCACGTCTGACAGACTCAAAATGATACGGCTGTGGGCCATCATAGGCTACATGTTATTTGTGGTTCTTGCCACCTCTGGCCATTTTTCTAGTACTAAACTGAGGCTATACCTTCCACCACGTCTCCTGAATGTGACTTCATCGCTGAATGGCGTTAGAAGACACCCGTTACTGCCCAAAACGCCAAAAACTGGACTTTAACACTATTTTGGAGACATTTCATAAATGATATGCATATTTTGAGTGCTTTATGTACCCATTAATCAAAACTTCTGGTTAACCTGCAACACAGCCTTTAAACAGTTGTAGTAGGCCTACCAGAGGAAACGGGGGCCTACCATTAACTCCCATGTTTAAAAAAAGTGGAAAAAGCTGAATAGTTTAAAAAGTCGAAAGAATTGAAAAACGCTGAAAGATAGCCATCATGTCGTTAAAGAGCTGAACGTTTTAATAGTTGAATGGTTTCTGGAGCTGAAAGTATGGCGGAGGAGTTGAAGACCAAAAAACGGGCGGAAGAAGAATAAGAATACGAAAAATAAAGAGTGAATGCTACAGCATTCACACTAATAATAAAGATTTCAATATCTAGAGTGCGAATGCTACAGCATTCAAACTAATAAAACTTATGAAGAACAATAGTTGAGTGCTGCATACAGAACTCACCTTAATAGCATAGCTTGAGGTAAAATATTAATTGAATTGTGCACTATAAAGCACTGTTTTAGAGAATAGTTCCTATAAAAGATCGCTATGACCTGTTGCGTGGTGCAAGTTTCTCTTATTATGTTAAGGTGGTCTTCCAATACATTGTTGGGAAGATCCATATTTTGTAGGGTTAGCCCAGTCTCATTGAAATAGCAGCTTTGTATCGACTTAGAGTTGATATAATGCTCCTTATAATGACATTAGCAGTGCTAATTAGCACTAATGTCATGCTGGCGCTATGAATTAATATCGGAGCTGCTCGTTTTAATATCATCACAAGCTTCTTCTGTAGCTGCTACATCAATAAATTAATGGGAGAATGAGCTCATATCTAATGAAGTAAGCTGCCCTCAAGGCGATGTCATATCACTAGACTTCTATGGCCATTAGTGGAACCCTTTGAGGTTCTGTTGAGGGTAAAAAGCTAAGAAGCCTAGCCTAGCCTTGCAGATAAAGCTCTGCATGCCCTATTACTCAATTCCATCTTCACCCATTTATCTGACGTTATGCATTCTGCCACACTACTAGCCCTTTTTTAAATCACTATAATGAACAGGAATGCCATTGATTACAACCTATACATATGACCCAAATAGAAGATATGTATTAACAGTAAGGGAGTGAAACCCAGCCTTGAGACTGTTATTTGGTTGCGCAACAGCAAGTCATGTGACCTCTGACACTTGAGTCACGTGACCTAGATTAAATCAGCGAATTAGAGTAAGGAATCTTCCTGTCACCCATTGGACCACATACCACATGAATGGATTATATCAGAATGTGTGACCTGCTTTCAATAGACACATTTTCTTACTCAGGACATAAGGCTATTTTGTGGGCGGGGCATCCCTGAATGCGTAGCAAATAGACTGGCTATTAGATGTATTTGCTCATTCTACTAGTTTATCTGAATACGGCAAGCAATGAAATGTGAATGTGAAAGCATGGTATTATTCTATATTACAAGTTATTAAAAAAAAAGTGTTAATTTGTACAGCTTACTGCGGTTACGGCGCTGAGGTTAGTTCCAACCAAACCACTCCCGCCATCATGTAGAGTTTTCACTATCAAAGAGCGTGTCTGAAGTTGAAATATTTTTTTTTATTCATATTGCGTCTTTTCTCCACAGTAATTCCCCTGAAACTTGTTCCTGTCCTCATGACCTTTAAGACGGTGGTCTAATGAGGTCTACTCACCACACATTGTACCAGACGGGAAGCACAAATGTCCTGTCCTTCGTGGTTTTATCCCAGCATGCCGTCTGTTTCCTGTGGTCCTCGGTCAGTGTTTTCACCTTCCCCTCCCTTGCTCGCCTCCTCCATTCAGGTCCAGCTCTGTGGCTGGTGGGGAGGAGCCAGACAATACACACACAATTACAATAAGGGCATTTAGCTTTTATCCAAAGCGACTTACATTGGTTAAAACACACGTTGACACACCAACGGCAGGGTCAACCATGCAAGGCGACAGCCAGCTCGTCAGGAGCAGTTAGGGTTAAGTGTCTTGCTCAGGGACACATCAACACTCTGGGGATCTGGGGATCGAACTAGCAACCTGTCTCAGTTACAAGACAACTGCTCTACCTCCTGAGCTAAGCCGACCCACATACACACACTCTGAGCGACACCTTGTTTACAGGCTCAGACGCAGATGGCAAGTGAATCCTCACACCACACAAACATACACACACACACACATACACACACACAGACACACACACACACAAACACACACACACACACACACACACATACACATACACACACACAATCACAGCTGGTCTCATCAAAGTTGACTGACATCTGTTGGTTCGATGAGTATGTGGCAGAGAGTTCTCACCTCTACAGCTCTAACTCTACCTCGAGTCCATGTCAAATCCCTTTTTTAAAAGCCTCTCCATCCCGTGATCCCTTATGCCAAACGTACATCTCCTCACCCGCCCAGGAATGGATACACTTACGCTATAATGCCGTTCTGAACACCTATCCTTAAACATCTGGTCGAGTCCAGTGTATCACCCTTATTAATATTATTATTAGAACTCAAATCATGTTTTTAAGATGAGTTTCCTCCTTATTCATGGACTTCCCTCTGCGGTTCTCTGAAAGCGGGCACTTTCTAGTCAGGGCTGTCTGCATCAATATTTAGCGGGCGGAGGCTGAGGCGCTGTGTTGCTGTCACAGCTAAAGTTCTCTCATCCGCCTCAGTGCACGTCCAGTGAGATGGTCTGTGCTCGCCACAGCCGTGGTGGTTCTCCCTGTCAGTTGTTGTTGCTGTCCTGTTCTTCTTTTCCAATACTGTTCATCTCAGTTTCATTTCCGTCATCCTCTTCCTCTCCTTCTGCTGTGGTTGTTTCTTTCCAGATTTGCTCCTTTCTATTTAGTTATTTAGCGGAAGCTTTCGTCCAAAGCAGTTTAAGTACAATTTTAGATGCATGGGAAATAAAGAGCAAGTTGGGCTCAATGTGGCTGCCTGCTGAAGGATGCCTATAGGTAGAACCCAGAACCAATCACTGTCACATCACCACGCAATCCTGACGCCTTCTACTTTGCTTTCCACCCTCTTCCACATCGGCTCGGACTCATTTCCATGTATTATTTTTCACTGTTCTCTTTCGCCCTCTGAGGTCACGCCCCTCTCCTCATGACAGGACTCAGTGACTCCAAACTTTTCCCCAAATGACGATGGTCCACTCCAGTATCCATGGCAATCGCGCTGTCAACTCTATCACTCCATTGGCACACCTTGACGTAACCTTCCCCTTAACCCCACTAAATCATAGGCAGACGCCTTTCTTTGTAAACCCACGCTGTTTTCTCTTCTCTGCCTTCCCCCTAGCTAGCTTGTTTATCCGGCCTCTGTCTCCTCGGCCCCGGCTGGCTGGTGACGGGCCTCCCTGCACATCCTCCACACCAGTGGCGGCGCCAGGGGGGGGCTAGGGGGTGCTAAAGCACCCCCTAGATTGGCCATAGCACCCCCATAGCAACCCCACAGACAATGTTTTTCTTCTTCTTCTGCCTTCCCCCTAGCCTAGCTTGTTTATCCGGCCTCTGTCTCCTCGGCCCCGGCTGGCTGGTGACGGGCCTCCCTGCACATCCTCCACACATGCATTGCCTCTTTTGTTCCGCAGCCACACCCACTTTATTACATGCTACATAATTACTTTGTTGCAATTCATTTGTGAGACTTAGATGACTTATTAACGACTTCTCTTGCAGATCTCCTCACTCTGGCTGCAGAGTAGCCTAATGACAATAATAATACGATCGATTTGAATGGCGCTTTTTATGTAGGCCTACCCCAAAGACCCGTTAGAGAGCAAACGTGTAAACATATGTGACGATATGGTGGGGAGGTGTTGTAGTAGAGAAAAATGACTCATATGCTATCACCCTAATTTCATAGCACCCTCAGTAAAACGCCGAGCACCCCCATAGCACCACCAGAAAAAAATCTCTGGCGCCGCCACTGCTCCACACATGCATTGCCTCTTTTGTTCCGCAGCCACACCCACTTTATTACATGCTACATAATTACTTTGTTGCAATTCATTGTGTAGATGACTTATTAACGACTTCTCTTGCAGATCTCCTCACTCTGGCTGGGTGCAGAATATGTTAAACCACTCCTGACGCCTTCCAGAAGCTTGAGTCTCTACCAGGGCGCCCTTTCTATCCATTCACAACATGGAACGATTCTGGGGCTATAGGTCTAGAAGGTCTTTAGTCGGCTCTGCACTCTGGCTTTGGAGAGAGAGAGAGAGAGAGAGAGAGAGAGAGAGAGAGAGAGAGAGAGAGAGAGAGAGAGAGAGAGAGAGAGAGAGAGAGAGAGAGAGAGAGAGAGAGAGAGAGAGAGAGAGAGAGAGAGAGAGAGAGAGAAATAGAGACAGGCAAACACAAGCACACAGTGCCAAAGTCAACTAATACATTTCTGCAATTCTAAACCGTCTTAGCCTTTGCTGTTTGTTTCCTTGTAGATAACCCTTTGTCTGTCATGTTAGCAATGTCTCTACAACTGTCATGAGACTCTTGATGGAGAATGTTAGTATTTTTGGAAACTTCCGTTGTCAATTTCTCATCCTGGGTTTCCTAAAGGTTCCTAGGAAGACAGTCGGGGTAATTGCTGCCCAGAGAACCATAGAGAGGAAATCAAAACGAGTGTGAAGATAAAGTAGTGAGGAGGAGAGGGAATTAATGAGTACAATAACCCGGAAAACAAATGGATGCCCTCAGGTTGTAACTCTCACAGAGGAGATGATGACAGAAGGACGGAGGGACACTGACGGAGAGAGAGAGGGGGAGGGAAGGGGGTTGCGCTGTGGGGGTGGACTGGAGAGATGAAGGGAGAAATGGATGCAGGGCTATGGAAGAACGTGGAGAGATGATGATGCAAAGAATGAGTGAGAATGAGGAGAAGAAATTAAGGGAAAGATGGAAAAGGCCACCAATAGGGAGGAGGAGGGGGTAGGACGGACATTTATAATTCATCCATCCAGAGATGGATGAGGGATGGACTCATGGATGAATGGATGGACTCTGATGGGTGAGCTGAAACTACGAGAACAAAAAAATACAAAAGCTATCGTGAGTCTGTTCCTCTCAAGTCAAGCTCTTCTTTCATCACTTCTTTCGCTCTCTCTCTCTCAAGCTCTCTCATTTCCTCCACACATTCCTTTCTCATTGCGTTATATATCATTATTATTATTCCTCTCTCTCTCTCTCTCTCTCTCTCTCTCTCTCTCTCTCTCTCTCTCTTCTCTCTCTCTCTCTCTCTCTCTCTCTCTCTCTCTCTCTCTCTCTCTCTCTCTCTCCCCCTACCTGTTGTGGATTCCTGCTATGCTTCTTCCTCGTTGGTGTGGCAGCAGCAGGTCCGCTCAGTGCATGACATCCTCCCATGCCTCTAGTCCATTGCTCCCATTCTTCTGTCTGCAGACTGAGAGTCTGAAGCCTCTGTCTGTGATATCAATGAAGAGCAGCCGCCTCCCTCTCTCCCATGCTCTCTCTCTCTCTCTCTCCCATGCTCTCTCTCTCTCTCTCCCATGCTCTCTCCCATGCTCTCTCTCTCTCTCTCCTCCCTCACTCTGCTCCTCTCCCCATGCTCTCTTCTCTCCCTCCCTCCTCCCTCCCCTCCCTCTCCTCCTCTCTCTCTCTCTCTCTCTCTCTCTCTCTCTCTCTCTCTCTCCTCTCTCTCTCTCTCTCTCTCTCTCTCTCTCTCTCTCTCTCTCTCTCTCTCTCTCTCTCTCTCTCTCTCTCTCTCATTCTCCTTCCCTGCTTCTTCTTCAGTTATTGTCTGCAGTTTCTTCTGTTAATTCAATATATATATATATCGTCAATATAATGTCACTCATCTGTCTAGGCTTCTTATTAATTCCTTATTATATTATGAATTCCTTAATATATATATATATATATTATATATATATATATATATATATATATATATATATATATATATATATATATATATACACATAAATAAGGAATATAATAAGGAATCATATATATATATATGAATACTTTATGTTTTACCCCCTTGCCCAGAGGAGCTTGGAGTACAGATTGGACAGCCTCTGGAGCCGGCGACATGTGAATCAAGTTCATAACCCTGTTGTATGAATAATAAAAACATAAATTGTTCCTCATGTCCCAATACGTGAACAACTGTGGGATACCGGCGTACGCCCACACACCAGAATCACA
>OLKM01003175.1:0-12500 GCA_900291075.1 Melanogrammus aeglefinus | reverse complement strand
ATGACCCACAAACAAGACACATAAAGATGAAGGGTGCTTCTTTAGATGCAAATACATTTATTTAAAATAAATAATAATCTAGGTATGCAATAGTTTAAATGGTTGACATTTTGACGCACAGAAAGCACCTTTTGCATTCGACACAAATGTCAGAATGATGGTAACCCTTATTACCTGAGTTCAGAGAAAACAAGTGCAACAAAAGACATCTAACTATGGCTTTCAACAGCCATACCCCGACTCTGTGGGCTCCTTGGTACCAGCCAACGGTCTAACCTCTACAAGCCTAAGCTTTCAGCGTGAAATGATTCCATCTTCATTAAAGTGCCACCTCTAACAGCTCAGTGGAAGTGCAGAAAAGAGTGTGTCAGTCCCTCCAGGTTATTCCAGTTTTTCTAAGCTGCAATGAACAGTTTTATTGCAATATTACAATTCTACTACAGAATCTAAGTTTAATTATATTATATAATGCAAGCTATTTATTGTCGACTTTCTCATATCAAGAAAAAACGTCGTTTTTTTTCTTTTTTTTTTGACAATTAAGCATTCGATCGATCACAATTAATGAACCATTGAAAACAACGTGTCTAAAATCAAGGTAGTGCTCAAGAGGCCCTGGAGGGTCTGAAGGGTTACATGGGAGGTTACGGTCCCTTGAGGGTCTGAAGGGTTACATGGGATGTTACGGAGCAAAAGCAGAGAGGGAGAAGGGAGCACAGAGGAGGAAGATGAGGAGACCTGGTCTGTGGCTGCTGGCCACTCCCAGGGACGTGGTCGGGGCCTTTCTCCTGTTGGCTTTAACCGAAGGCCTAGCGGTCGGCCTGTCGCTCGGTCTGATGGCCGCCACGGTCGGCCTGCGGCCGGTGGTAGTTGCCATGGTGATCTGCGCAATGGTGGTTGCTCTTGTAGTGGTTGTTTTTCTTGCCGCCGTTGCTGTTTTGCGAGTCATTGTTCTCTGGGCCACTGTCGGCGTCGCTGCCGTTGTCGTTGGTTTTCTCGTGGTTGTCGTCACTTTCCTTGTTGTTGTTGTTTTTCTTGTGGTTGTTGTTTTTCTTGTGGTTGTCGTCGGTGCAGCTGTTGTCGTTGGCTTCTTGTTAATGACAAACTCTGCAAGGAGCAGAATCACAATTCACACCAAGACTATTCCGTATACTGTATATTTGTTGCTATACGCAACAAAAATGAGGTTGTATTGCAAATTGCGGGTGTGGAGATTAAAAGAAGCGTCCTGGCAAGCCCTACCTTCCTTAGGGTGGAAGTGAACAAGCTTCCCCTTGACCTTGACCGGGGACGGCTTGATGCTACACTTCCCAGGGGGCGCCCTCCTGTGGATGAGGCATCAGGAGTATTGTATTCGATAAACACAGTGTGTCAGCCAGGAGACATCAGATGGATAGAGCATAGCATCCAGTATTGATAAAGCATAACCACTATTTAACACAACAGCTAAAAGTCTGCGCTATTAGCTGCATAGACCAGGTGTTCCTCTCAAGGCCCTTCCCCTGGTCTCCCCCTCCCCCTCCCCCCTCTAGGCTTTGGGTACACTATGCCATGCCCTAACGGCCCAACGTTTAAGATCCCATTCAGACCCTCTCACGCCGGTCTGTGAGCCTATAGAGTACGCAGGTGGAGCCCTGGTGTGAAAGTGCTGACCTGTGTGAGGGGGTCCCATGAAACGAGCCCTGCAGGGTTCCAGGGACCAAGGGCTACCTTCTACTGCTTTTCATGTTGAATCCGTCTTATGGACAGAGACAATATTGTCATGGTTGCCAAGCCACTATACAACCAGTTCTCTGACAGAGATAAACAGAATCAAATACAAACACCCACAGAGATCCTTTTAAATATCTGTGTATGCCATGCGAAGAAGAGAAATAGAAAGCTAGTGACAGCTGAGATGGACGGTACATCTGTCAGGATGGCCGGTACCTAATGAGTCACACTGGTGCATTCCACGTCCTGTCCTGGGGGAAAATGGGTCCACTGCCTCACACAACATCACTGACAGCATGGCCCGGGGATTGCTTTTGCTGGGAGGCGAATGAGTGACTTACTTGGACGGGTCCGTAATCTTGTAGATGACTCCAGCTCTCGCTGAGGCACTGGGAGAGCCCGTCGCTAGGAAGTACAGCTCACCTGGAGAGACGACCACAGACACAGAGGAGTGGGTCACAGAGGAGATGGAGAGAGATAGGTAGAGATAAGGGTTGAGGAAGATGGAGTATGCACTGTAACACTTTCTACAAATTCTAACAGTAATCTACTGCATTTATACAATACAGTAATACTACTGCAAATAAACAGTATCTTACTGGAAGAACTGCTGCCAGTACTTTTACAGTGTAGTGAAATTAAAACAACGTGGAAAAGGGGTGTCTACACTGTGAAAATATTTTAAAATCAGACCTACGTTACCAGACACCCTAAGGTAGTACCTGCTTCGTCTTCAGCGAAGGAGATGATGTATTTGTAGTAGCTGTTGATCAGCTTGGGGAATCGGCAGGTCTGGTCTTTGCCCATACAGATCTCGTTGTAGTGCCATTCACCGGTCGTGGTGTTCTCCTTTAGAGACATCAGACGGCTGAACAGACACACAAACACACACGCACACACGCACACACACATTATTCCCAATTTATTCCCAACGTTTTCAAACCTGGAATAATGATTACATTTATTTTTTATTCAATGATATTAAATCAACTTTAACATTTGCAGACATGAAAAAATATCTTTGAACTGGATTTGTCATTGTTTTGAGCAGTTATTAAGTGGGTCGCCTACAGTGCAGACATTGGGGTTCACCCCAGAACTTCTAAGCTTCAAACTGCCCTGACCACTACCAGACTGTCCTGTTCCTAATAGCCACTGTATGCTAACACACGTCCTCCATACATCTATACCCATGTTACCCGACACACACCCGCTCATGAAGTCCCCGAAGATGTAGAGGCCATTGAGGTTGGGCATCTGGCAGCCTCTGTAGATGTAGCCTCCCGTCACCGACTTGCCCAGCTTGTGGGGGTAGGCGAAAATCGGGAGGATGTCATCTGGAGAGCAAGCCACATTCATGTTAAGTAAGGCTGGATCCAGGTCATACAAAATGATCGTGATGTCGTCCTCGGTGGTGGTCCAAAGGCCTGTGTTTGAACAGAAAGACGTACCCAGCGTGGAGTTTTGACAGAGTTTTCGGTCATAGCAACTGAAGCCTTCCTTGGCTCTCCATCCATAGTTTCCACCTGTAAAGTTTGAAAGGAAATGTAATTTGAATTAAAGTTTAGCTCACTTTTCTGGACGATGCCTTGGGAAATGGAATGATGCAAATATGTATGTATGTAAATTAATGTACGCATACATCTCTAGAAGAAGACATGGTAATTTCATATATTTCGTTGCCTTCTTTGAAACAGCCAAATCACCAAAAGCAGACTGTAGGCTACTACTCAAAGTACTGGTGAGTTTTAAACTCACCAACACCAAAACAAACTCACAACCGTACCATTAGTTATGGATTGCAGCACGAAGTAAAAAGAGATTAACTTTGACCACGTGATTATAGTGCCTGAGTGGACCGAGTCCCGGGGGCTATGGGCTCAGCGGGCTCTAGAGTGGTCAGTGCTCTGTGATGTCACCTTTGACCACAAGGTCCACCTCCTCGTATTTATTCTGTCCTACGTCGCCGCAGAACAAGCGGCCACGCCCACGGCCCGTAGCCGTGTCTCCTCGGTCCACGGAGCAACGCCACATGTTGCGCACACCGTATGCATAGATCTCTGAGAGAGAGTGAAAGAGGTGGGGAGAGGGATAAGACATCTTCATTGTACAAGTACAACAACATTGGCTAGCCATTCATCAAAATCAACAACATACAACCAGTGACCAGCATTGGGCAACAAGACAAAAACAAGGAAAATATTTCTGAATTAAACAAAGAGAGAAATAAATAAAGAAAGACAGAAAGAGAGAAAATAAATGTGAAATGGATGAATGATTTTATTTTACCCTCATCAATATCTAGGAAGTCACACGTATTCAATCAGATAAAAAGAAATCCAGGACCCTTCAATATGAACTCATTAGATCAACCAGAGCGGTACCAGGCATGGCGTTCGGCTCTGCCAGGAAGGGGTTGTCTGGAGGAATGCTGTAAGGGGACCCATCGTCGTTGTTGTTGACGTCGATGCGAAGGGCCTTGCCCAGATGAGTAGACCTGAGTAGACATGAGTCCACACACACACACACACACACACACACACACACACACACACACACACACACACACACACACACACACACACACACACACACACACACACACACACACACACACACACACACACACAGTAAAGGAGTTGTGCATGTCACTGCTATCTAAATCCCAATGATAAACGGTAGGCTATTTGTACTGTCATTAATTTTTTACTGTTTTACTGTATTCACCTGCTTTGACCGCCCATACAGAAAGGGACACGAAAACAAAAAAAAACTGCTTTTCTCTTACTTTCTTTCCACCCCTGCTTTCTTGAAATGTGTGTGTTTGTGTCTATGTGCATGTGTGTGTGTGTGTGTGTGTGTGTGTGTGTGTGTGTGTGTGTGTGTGTGTGTGTGTGTGTGTGTGTGTGTGTGTGTGTGTGTGTGTGTGTGTGTGTGTGTGTGTGTGTGTGTGTGTGTCAATATTATTCTTGGCAGTGTCTACCTTTACCAGCACTGCTAATACAGCATGTCAAAATAGCCACTCATCTCTCTGCTCATAAACTGCAAACTAACTTTAGCCACAGTTTTACACATTATATTACTGAAGGCATTCTTGGTTCTTGGTGTTAAGATAAAGGCTTGGAGGTTGTATTTCAATATGTTAAACCATCAGTCATAATAGCCTAAAAAGGCATAATAGTAAACAAACAATAGTAAATGGATCTTTACTAAAAGTAGTTTAATTCAAATTCTTGTGTTCTTCCTGAGGTCCAGACTAAAACATAATTTCACATGACCCAGTGCAAGTCCTTGAGTTCAATGGAAATGAGCTATTTTATTAAGTCACATCGTAATGTTTTTAACGGGTCATGTCTTTTTTGCCCTGCCTGCTTCTCAAGCCAAGTCTGAACCACACAAAGACCTTTTGATGCCGGCATGCCGCATAGGCCCATCTAAACTGTAGCTCCCGCGCTTCTATACTATGCCGCATGGCCCCTTTGAGCCAGGCCAGGCTAATCAAATAGCAGAATACCAGTTGAATCATTCAGAGCAGAACAGCTCATAACAGGAATTTCTTGAATATGTATGCTACTGTAAAACTCAAAGACATTAGGTGTTAAAGCATTCTTTTATTTTTTTTGTTATTGAAACAGCTCATGAGCCAATGGGAAAAGTATTTCCCAGGCTGTGTCCAATGCTAACACCTAGCTGTACAGAAGAGGCTTCATAGATTAATTTAATGGAAAATTCTTAGTTTGTGGAGGAGCAGCACAGTCAACCACAGCCTTGGGTGGATTTTACTTTAACGTCGATCTATTGACTATTGATTCCCAAATCCACTCACTTATTCTGAGAATTGCCAAACTTTCCGAAGGGGTCCCCCGCACGGCCGCCATCTCCGATAAAGATGTACAGGAAGCCGTCCTCCCCAAAGAGGAGCTGTCCTCCGTTGTGGTTGGACGCCGGCTCCGCTACCTCTAGGATGATTCTATAGAAAGACAGAGCCCGGCCTTTGAGACCCCTTCACCTACACACGTGTGCTACAAACATACATGTAATCATCAACTACACATTCAATAAAATGGTAAATGGAATGCATTTATGTAGTGCTTTTCTAACCAGTAGCCACTCAAAGTGCTTCACAATATTGCCTCACATTCACCCAATCATCAGGGTAAGGTGTCCTTCTCAGGGACACCTCGACACTCAGCTAGGAGGAGCCGCGGATGGAACTAGCAACTTTCCGGTTACAGCCAACCCGCTCTACCTCCTGAGCTACTGCCGCCCATGAGACAACGGTGATGGAGAGGCAGGTTACCCACATGGAATGGCTTTGTGGTTTGTCCATGTTTCTATTCAAACATGCGTTGTCAATGCATTACCCCTTATCCCTGCTGCCAGGATCCTGACGGTGTGCTTAGTGTCTGCTCATGCCCATGTGGAGATGCCAAAAGACTGTGCTGATACAATGGGGACGATGCTCTGTCTCTTCCCTCACCTCTCTGATGTGTGGTCCAGTTGGTTTGCATCGTGGGTGGACAGTGTGAACTCACTGACGCGTATCTTCTCCTGTTTCTTCACCGATACAGAGTAGTAGACGTAGGCCTTGCGGACTGTGGTGAAGCTAGGAGTTTGGATACAGCACATATATTTACTACTGGTCATATTTTGATGATGGTAAGCAGAGTGAACAATCAAAACCAATACAAATGTTTTGTAATTATTTCTTTTGATTGTGTTAAAACCATTATTTACTGGTCTAATTTGCTTATCATTGACATAGCTTTGCAACATAAAATATAAACTTGGAAAGACATTACTATTCTTGATTTTTTTTTATCAGACTATAAGAGTTTTACCATAAATCCTAGCTGTCACTTGCGTGGACAATCTAACCGTAACATGTTTGTGTCACACTGTATGTGGGTCCATCCCCCCACATGAACAGAAGTGACTCCAGACACCGATAGATAACACATCTCTGCTCAGGGAGGCACCTAGGGTGGAGAGTGATGCAGAGAAACCCCCGCTCGTCTCCGGCCCAGGGGGATGTCAGCACGGCCTGGGTGAGGTTAAGGAAGGGCCGGTCCACCCGGGAGCCGTTGGCCAGGTACACCCACACATAGCCCAGCTGCTCGGCCACGAAGAAGCGGTGGCTGCCGTCGTTGGCGTGGATCATGGCCACGGGGTTGCGGAGCCCGTTTGCCACTTCCTGCAGGCACAGCTCCAGGCAGCCCTCGGCGTCCTCGCGCACTGAGCCCAAGTTAGCGTTGAGCTCTAGCGGGGAATAAGAAGGGGCCAGAGAACCAACAGAGAAAGTTGATCTGTGTTCTGACAGATTGTAATCACACAAGGTGTGTATACGCATAAATGGATATAGGTGTGTGCTAGAGGTGTGTGTGTGTGTGTGTGTGTGTGCGCGCGCATACATCAATGTATCTGTGTGTGCCCTGTGCACCAGAATGCACAGTGTGTTTGTGGGTATGTTTTTGTATTTTGTTATTTTATCTTAAGCAACTTAGAATATATTCAGACACAGTACATTAAAGAGCAGGATGAGAGGTTACTGCCAGGCCTGCATTAACCTGCCATTGGGCCTGAAATCGTGACGGGGGGGGGGTTAGACGACTGTGGCTGTGGTGTCAAGTGGCCACTGGGCCTAGCTACCACTGGGGGGTGCCCGTAGCACCCCCTAGTGGCCCCCGTTTTTCTTGGTTCATGATAGGCCTCTGATCTTTGTAAGCTCCAAACAAAAAATCACATTGTCTTTGGCCTAAGCCGATCGGGGGGCCTATCATGAGCCAGTATAAAAAAATATATAAAATATAACCACAGTTCATGATAAGCCCCCTGATTGGCTAAGGCCCTGGGGCTTCAGCCCAGGTAAGCCTGTGCATTAAAGCGGCCTTGGTTACTGCATCTTTACTGGGGGATGCTACAAATAAGGCTACAGGCAGTGGCCTTTGAACCCGGAACCTTCCACCTGTAAGTAGAATTATTTTACAACCTGCCATTCCTGCTCCAACACATCGTTAGCCTCATATCATAGATGACTAAGTCATATGGGCGCAGATGGGATTTTTGAACTGGGGGGAACAAAGCTGTCAGCAAATGATTTCAACTCAATAAATTATTTTTGTGCAATCTGGGCTTTAACTAGCGCTCAAGTAGTTGTTTTCGTAATAGCCTATGGGCCAATGGCTTGCACTAAAAAGCCAATGGAGAATTCTTATTTGAAATCATGGATAAACAACAGTGAACATTGTTAAACAAAGGCCTACTCGATCAACACTAGCCATATATAATGAAACTGTTATCTGTCTGGAATGCCAATCACCCACGGAAACTTCATGCCTTATGCAAAATATGTTTTATTTAAAAATTTGTGTATACACTCAGAAGTGTAAACAACAACATATTTACATAAATGAACAAAAAGCCAGACAAATGTACTGTCTAAGCAGACTCACTGAAGGACCCAAAGACATCTCTCCTCCTTTCATTATCCTGAACATACTGCTGGGCAATTTTTTGTCTGTCCAGTCTGTCAGGCCTCTCTTGGTGAATATGGCACAAAGCAATGCCAGCAATGCCAAGTCTTTTTTGCATCATGGTTGATTGATCCCAACCATATGTCTTCAATCTGCGTAACCCACTTAAACTGCGCTCTGCCTCAGCAGATGATATGGGCACCACCATCAACAATCTCACTAGTGTCTCTACCTGATCAAACAGGCCACAGACTTCAGGGGGCATTTCTTTCAAAGCATGCACATCATCTGCAGTTGTGTTGACCTTGTACTTGTTTTAAATATGGCCAGTTGGAATCTCAAGTCTTCCTCTTTCAGTTCAGGATATTTGCGAACTGCTGCATCATTTGTAATGGGAGTAAAGAGGAGTGAGTTTTCCATTTATTTTAATGTTGGAATTAGGGATGCACCGATTGGGAAATTCTGGGCCGATACCGATGTTTAAAATAACAATTTGGCCGACACAATGTTATTTATTCCCCCTTTTGTGCCAGGGAAACAAACCCTAACCCCCCCCCCGCACGCACTCACGCAGACATGCACCCACGCACCTCGTATACACGCACACACAATTACACAGGGAGAGACTTTTAGGATTTGTATGAAATCAATCTGTTTATTTCAACTGCGCCATCAACATTCAACATCAAAATTATTTCAACGTGGGCTTAGGCAGATAGGCCTAAATGCACCGAAAACAGATCACTATTTATTTTACTAAACACAGCCTGCATGACGTTGAACTAGACAACGTCTTTAGCATATGGAAACTATGGCCAAAAAAATAACTTCACATGGTGTGTGACCACAAGTGCGCACTTGTGGTTTGTTTACAAATAAAATTTAAAGAAAATGTCGGTTGCGTGGGAGCATTTCACTGTCTCGGAGAAAGATCAGCATATGCAGTTTGCAAGACATGTTCCAGTGACATTTCAAGAGGAGGAAGCCTCCGTTTTACCGGCGATGTTTGGCGCCTTTTGTAGCGACAGTGGGGGGGTCACTATGAATCTTAGGGGGTCATATCCCCCCTGTCCCTAGTGCCACCTGCGCGCATTTATGGGCTGTCCAACCTAACGCTACCTGTCCAACCTAACGCTACTCTTCTGACGCTACTCTTCTGACGCTGGTTTAGGATATAGCCTCATTGGCTATATCCTAAACCAATCAGATTTTTTTTTACATTTCATAACCACTATCTGCCAGAAAATTGTTGACGATAAATACAAGATGGATTTACTTACTTCTAATGCCTTACTTTTAAAACAAGACTGAAGACTTTTAGGTTTACTTTAGCTTTCTGCTAAATCTTACAGACATTGCACTTTTAACTTTTGCACTTTTTCTACAATGCAATTTTTAACTTTGCCTTTTTCGTATTTTATTTATCTATTTAATTTTATTATTTAATTTTATTGTATGAAAATGTGTTTATGTGCGGCATTTTGAGTCTGCCTCGGGTATAAAAAGGGCTCTATAAATAAAGTTGCCTTGCCTTGCCTTATGCAATTATGCTATTACGCTGATGACATGTGTGCGTGTGTTGCGCTGTGCCCTCACCCGCGTTGCTCAGCACGTTGGGGTAGCAGTACTGCTTGTCCTTCAGCTCCAGGAAGTCACAGAAGGCTCCACGGTCCTCCTCCAGGCCCAGCGTGAAGTTGGTGATCTGGGCCGGGGAGCCCAGCAGCCCCTGGGCCTGGGCGGTGCCCCCCAGGACCTCCAGGGCCAGGCTGAGGGTGTAGCGGCACTGGTGCCAGTAGTCGAAGCAGTAGTCCCTGCACAGGCCAGGCAGCACCCGCATGGGTGTGTTGGCGTCCTCTGCGTCAAACAGGTGGGCCGGCGTACGGGGAACACTCCTGGAAACGGGGAGGCAGGGTTCAGGGATTCAAACTCACAGCTTTATTCACAAAATACGCAAACGTTGTGCAGAACATAGGGGGTTGATGCTGTCAACATGAATACGATTAAATACGACATTAGCTCAATTCAATGCATGTTTAACTAAAAAGTGTACCCGTGCATTGTTTGAACATCGATGCACCCTTTTGATCTCTAGAAGAAAAATGCTTGGTTCAAGATTCCATATTCGAGCTCCTTGTGCTCCTCGCTGCGGCCCTTTCTTGGTGAAGTTTGCCATGACGGTGTTTGTGTCACATGACTTGGTAATGTTCGATAGGAAAGCCGCCTCATCATCATCATGGTTGGGCAGGACCCGGCTATATAAAGCTTATTTGTTTAAATGCAACCGTTTAAAAATGGCTCTGAGAACGGTGGAGTCCGTTATTAAGTCGCAGCCACATGGCCCACGCCCAGCAGGGTGAGCCATGAGCTGGGAGCACACTGACTGAGTCGCTGATGCACTGCTATTTGGTTTTTGATGTAGAGACGACATCCACCAACTGAAATTAAGAATGGAGAGCTGCTCTGTTTAAATCTGTCTCCCTGAGTATCTCTCTGTATCTATGTGTGTGTCTCTATCTCGCTCTCTCTCTCTGCCCACTCAGTTTGTGTGTGTGCAAGGGTGCGTGTCTGTGCATTTGCATGTGTGAGGCACGTTGTGTGGGCATGCGCATGTGTGTGGCACGTGTGCCTCTGTGTCTTTCTATGTGTGTATGTGTGTGTGTGTGTGTGTGTGTGTGTGTGTGTGTGTGTGTGTGTGTGTGTGTGTGTGTGTGTGTGTAGTGTGTGTGTGTGTGTGTGTGTGTGTGTGTGTGTGTGTGTGTGTGTGTGTGTGTGTGTGTGTGTGTGTGTGTGTGTGTGTGTGTCTCTGTATGTGTGTGTGTGTGTGTGTGTGTGTTTGTGTGTGTGTTTGTGCTTCCTAATCCAGGAGTAGGTTTGAGGAGGACAGTAGTTGAGATAAAAATTAAGAGAATCTTCAGATCTGCAGGACAAAACCCAGTCTGTCCTCCTCCTCAGCTGCACACACAACATCCGAGTCAACTTAAAAGCTGGCCAGAAAGACTTTTATCTTCAAAGAGGCTTTTTCCAAATTTATGACACACAAAGAAAATATGTAGTTCCTGTTTGAAAAAAAATGTACGATGCAAGCATCAGACTGTTCCAGGGGCGACATTTATTAGCCTTTAGTATAATGCTAATTTATGTGGTAGTCATGTTATAATCACAGGTGTTCAGACCTTGGGCTAAATCAGCACATCCTTTCTATGGTAAAGGTCGGCTAGAATTCTCATCCATTTAGAAAATCTATTTCTGAAGGTAATCCTCAGATAGGCAATGAATGTGGTTTTCTAAAGGCCTACAATATGACCGCTGTAGGGTAGGATCCAGCAACTTATAGTCCTATTTGTCCTTTCCTTGCTGGCAATTATCAATAATCAGACTGAATCCAAGCAAATAGTTGGGGCTGATCAACAGAAAAACCTATAATTCATCTCTGTGTTTTTTCACACCATTCAGAATGAACTCCTCAAGGATTAGCTCATACGATGACAGCATTTGAATCAGGTCCAACTGCTCAGAATAGCCATGCTATTCCTGAGTGTATTTTTCTATGAAAAAAGAGCCTGAACTCAACCCAAATCCTCATTCCATTAAATCATGATGGTGTACTTCAAAAAGGGGATAGAACCCATGTTTGGGTCCTGATCCTGTTGGAGCAACATTTGGTCATGAGCGGGAGACTATGATTTCCATCTAACAACCAGCTCCAGCCTGTCAGGTGGTCGTCAAATGGAGTTGATTTGAATAGAGCTTTGGAGTTACTTTTAACACGGCAGAGTCTTAGCCAAACTGTTAAATTAGTGGCATCTTCAGGGCCTTTTTTAAAGTGATGGGTAGTGATGAAACACAAAGAAATGAGGGAAACAGAGAGAAACAAAGAGAATGTATGAGCTCATCAAGGGAGACAATTAGTGATATTGTAAAAGGGAAGCTGTTTTTAGATGTTCCCATCCATAAAATCAATGAAAGGTCATCCAAAACAAATCATGACTAGGATGGCGAATCACATGAGCGACTGACGAGTAGGAGTATCTCCAACGAAAGATATAGAGATAGGGTTAAAGAATAACACAATTTGAGAAGCCAGGTTAATACAGGACATAATGCTCGCATATCGCAAAGACTTGGGAATTGGGCCAGCACTTTGTTCGAGCAAATGTTTACTGTTCAGGTCAGAAGGTGGTGGACAGAAGCATATACCAAGAAAGGACAAAAGAGAGGCCAGCTTTCCATCTGGCTTGTCGGCTGTCAATGCTGCAGGTAATTAAATGTACAGCCTACAAGCGTTCAATAAGCCGTACAACGGCATGGATGGAC
>OLKM01003174.1:15450-40450 GCA_900291075.1 Melanogrammus aeglefinus | reverse complement strand
CGTGCATGTGTGTGTGTGTGTGTGTTTGTGGGGTGGGTGCGGGTGTGTGTCAACCAAATCCCTATCCTGGTATGAATATTTAGTATTTGAAAGCCAAATCCCTGACTGCATGATGAATTCTGATCTGTACTATCCTGTGCATCGTCCTCTCTGTGCACCTCCCTTAGTACTATTAATACTGCTATTATTACTACTATTACTACTACTAATGCTACAAGTACTAGAACTGTTGCTACTACTACTACTACTACTACTACTACTACTACTACTACTACTACTACTACTACTACTACTACTACTACTACTACTACTACTACTACTACTACTACTTCTGCCACTGCTAATACAACACATTCAAATACAAATTCTGCTCGTCCTATCACTACAATCATTTATTTGAATCCTCTTCAGCCAATGAGACGGTCTCTCCCATGTCACTCTTGGTTTATATTTCCATTCCATTCGTACGTACACACAGACTCCATTGTACTTAAGCATTCCTCCCTTTACATATCAATCTAACACTTTATTCCCAAGTTTCCGAGGGACAGCAGGCCAAAAGCCGCCGCCATGAATACTGATTATGAGGCAGCCAATAACCGGCCTCCAGTTCCATCATAAGCGCTGGACGTTTATTGATACACGCTCCCGGGCTATTGGCAGAGCGGTGATGTGCGTGGTGGGTGGTAATGAACACAAAAGACGCACGCTCGGCCCAGCGGAAAGAGAAGAGAGAGAGAGAGAGAGAGAGAGAGAGGGAGAGAGAGAGAGAGAGAGAGAGAGAGAGAGAGAGAGGCTCATGCTCACATTATTACGGGCGGGTCATGATGAACAGGCACTGTTGTCTTTCAAAGTTGAAGGGGTGAAAAAAAGAAACGCTTCGGAATTACAAAATGAAATATAGTCGGCTGAGGGGGGCCGCTCAGGTTTAAGTTACGAGGCGAGCGAGAGATGATGGAATCATCCCCCTGCCCCCCCTTCGGTTCGCCTTCGACGCGGTAGACGGGGTGTGTGATGCATCCAAACCGACCGGCAAGGGCTACCGGCTCACCTTTGCGACATGAATCCCACGTTTGATGTTATTTGGATAAATGATATCATGCCCAAAGGGTTTTTATATATTTCTCCCCCACACTTTTTTTCGTATGGTGGCTGGCGGAGTGAGAGATGATCTTTTGACATTTTCATGTATGAGAATGATGGATACACGCACGGGTCAGCCGGCTGACATTCAGGCTGCGCTGATAATTCATGAGCTTCATTGTGCATGTGTTCCCCTCTACTCTCAGAGACTGACAGAAGACCTGCCGAGTGGCGCAAGATGGAGAAGATGTTTAAGCATTCACTCAGCGCGCTCGCGTGTCTGTGCTTGTGTTCACTTGTTTGTGTTTGTGTGTGTGTGTCTGTGTGTGTGTTTGTGTGTGTGGGTGGCTGTACGTGCGTTTGCGTGTCTCCACACGCGATCAAAAAAAGGGATGAATTCAGCGCAGGAGACTTCAACGAGACACCTGTGTGCGTGTGCTGCAACACGCGGGCAAGTGTGCGTTTGTACGCTCGTGCATGTCCGTCATTGTGTTTCCCAAATGTATTTCCCAAGCGACAACGGCGGAATCATCCTCACAGCATAACCCTCGATGTAAATACGTCTCCTGCGGCGTCACTCCGGCTCCTAGCGGTTGTGTGCGCCGGGGGGAAATTGGAATTCTCTCTGTGCAGGTGCCTGGTGCAGCCGTAGCACTGCGGACAGGGAGACAAGCAAGGGGGGAGAGCGATGGGGGAGGAGGCTGATGCATGGATGGGTGAAGTAAAAGGGCAGAATGGGGTGCGGGGGTGGTGGTGGTGGGGTGTGTGAGGGACGGTGAGGAGAGGGGGGGGGGAGTGGGGGGGAGGTGGACTGGAGAGCCGTGGCTGTCGTCTCTGTCACGTCTTACACAGACAGTCGGACCCTAGGGACCTCCTCTCAGAGCGAGGGCTGGTGCACACAAACACACACACAGAAACACACACACAGAAACACACATACACACACACACCGCCCATCCCAGCACGGTGTGGATAGTTGACGGTGGCAGCCAGCGAGACGGTGTCTTTACCAATGAGCTCCGGCCGACCTCACTGCCTGACGTGTTTGGTTGAGGGGGGAGGAGGGGAGAGGGGAGGTGGGGGAGGGCGGCGCTTGCCATCCTAGAGTGATCCTCGGTTTAAGAAAGACCTACCTGGTCATAGTGAACAGTACGTTGCTATGTGAACCACGGGGCCTCCCGACCACGGCAGTGACAGACCCATTAGAGAACATCCCGCCATCCAATCAGCAGCAATGGGCCAATATCTTGCTCAACACACACACAAGCGCAATCAATTTTCCACCATGTGATTGAGGGGTGTAATCGCTCTCCCCGGGGGGCTCTTGATTTGACTTGTAAGCTATCGCTGACATGTTGCTCAACCACACCACCAGGAGAGATTGTCCCCCGAGGCGGTGGGGAGGGAAAAGTGCTGCAGAGCGAGGAACGCTGTGCTGGACAGCTCTGACTGACCGGTATCGTTATGAGGGCCTTGTCCAGCTCCCATCGCCCTTGTCCTGTCGCAGATGGAGCCGGGCGATCCTCCCTGTAGCGGTCAGCCTTTGCGGAGGGGGAATCGCCGCACGCTATCATCCAGTCGATGCTCTGAGTCCGCTCGCGGTGGTCTGTCTTTTGCATGACTGCGGCATTTTGAGAGAAAGCACATTCTGAACGTCCTAGCCTGTTAAGATGCTGAGAGTTGTGAGACATGAGGCTAAGCCGCACGCTGCCAATCGTAGCCTTGGAGCGTTCTGGCAAGGCAAAGGACCAGAACGTCCGAGCTGACAGGGCCTGAGACAGGCCACCGAAGATCTGAAGTGTCGGACGAGATCTGGACAGAGATAGGGCCGGCCGACTTTGCGTCGGAGTTCAGCACCGTGTCTGGCAGGACGGAACGCATGAGCGCGTTAAGCCGGCGCACTTGACCTCGTCTCAATGGTTCCTCTGGCCGACTGAGGGACGGTGTACTGCGTCCCTTTGGGGCCGGCGGCCTGTAAGCCAGTCGACTAGCTGCACACTTCCTGCTTTTGAAGTTGCATCCTATCACAGCCTCGGCACATTTAGCGGTGAGTCTCCGAGCCAAGACCGCCCGCAGGGAGAGGAACTTGTGTGTGTCGGCCATCGAAGGCACAGCGGAGAGGTCTCCTGTGGCCGTGAAGAGGTTATGAATATTGATATGTGAATTTATGATTTAAGGTTTACTTTTCAGAACTGTATCACTATATCTTCCATCCAGTTGGAAGGGAATGATTATCTGGATTGACTCACACAGGGATAACAGTACCATTTTCTTTTGCTCACAGACCAACAATTGTGCGCCTTTTTGTAAACACCACAAAATGGCGACAGTAAAAGAGATGCAGTGGGATCTCTGGATTGCCCATTTCGTTAGTCGAGTGTTTCTGCCTGCTCAAAACACTGCTTTAACACACGTTCCCCTGAAGTCTGGACGTGTAGCTTGATGGCATCCGGGAGTTATGCGCAGAGAACCCAAGGGCTTCCAGTGCTCATGAGCCAAGCATGAATCCACCGTGGGCAAGCCTCCCAATGTCCTGTCAACGCTAAGACGGCAGGCTGGATCTTCTTAATTGGCACCCTGACTGAACTGTTTAGTGGGTGATGCGTTTGTTGGCCTGGAACCGCTTCCAAAATAAATGATTCTAATCTAAGGGAGCCAATTGTTCTTTTAACTGTAATTTTATTTTTGTAAACAAAAAAAAAAACAAAGACGTAGACTTCAAAACGATCTCCATTCACTTCATATCTCATCCCGCTTAGCGGCGTGACAGGATGCTATCAAACCTCATACGTGGGCCTCTTCCTGCACCCTCACAGTGGGCTCTCTCTTTACGATGTCAAAACATGTTCAAACGCCTGTTTACCAGGTGCCAGCAGCTGTCACAGGAGGCACGGGGTCTCGCATGAAGCGATATTAAAGTGTTGAAATGAAAGCACATCTAGGACCCTTCAAGGAGGGAAACATTATTCACGGCTACAGTCAATATATAATAGTAGGCATGGTTTCGAGATAAGAAATTCCCTGCTCTTATGGAAAATTCTCTTTTCCTTTGACAGCCTCCTTATTGTCTTCTCCCACCTTTGAAACAGTGATACCGGGTAGAAGATATGGTATGTTAAGAGATGTTGTCATTGAGCCCACCCCCCACGTCAATGTGCCTGTTTCATCCTTTGTGGAATCGTGGTTTGAGGGCTGGGTATGACAGGTTCGACTCGGAGAGTGGTGAAGGATCAACGCCTGGTTTAGTCAGAGACACAAGGTAAACAAACAAGCACACTGGAGATGGTTTATGAAGCATCTGCCTAGTCCAGGTAAACCTTGAGTCTGTATTGGTATGGGCGGAGGGTAAATAAGCCACGCCTGCAAGGTTTACCAGGTAAATCTTCAGTCTATTTTGGTATGGGCGGAATGGTAAAGAGGCCACACCTATAGGGTCTGACTTATCTCAGACCCGTACAACTGTATATCGTGTTGTGTTGACATGCGTAGAAACAGAAGCCAGTCCAAACCGGTGGTAGCACTACAAATATGTAATCGTACGTTAGCTTTAATATCGCCTAATAATAAAGCAGCGAACAAATTAATTTGCATCACTTAGCCCTACTTAATGTACTGTAGGTTTAGTGGCTTATCTTTTTAAATCTCTCCCTTCATGCTGGAACCACGATTCTGTAAGACTTAAACATCATTAAACGTGGGTTATCCGACATGGATATAATTTAAGTCAACATCAAGGCATTGCAATTCCAAAACAAACAAAATTGTTTTTTTCTCCCCTCCTGCTTTCACTTTCACTCTCATATTATTCTCAGTCTAAAGCGAGCGACGGAGACACTTGCATTCGATCCCGTGGACATCGATTGCAGTCCAGAAGCACAAGTCACAGAGCTGTCCTGTTTCTTTGTTCATCATCATGTATCACCTCGAGTGGCACCGAGGGAGAGGAAGCGTCCATAAAACCCAGCTGAACTGAGGCCGACGACGTCTGCTGCTTCTGCTCGCCCTGCTACAACCTCAGAGCCCTCGCTGTTAACTCTGTGCTGAATGTCAAACCGGAATTTAACTAGCAGCATTTCAGAAGCGCTTCAGAAACAGAAACAGCCCCACTGCTGCGCTTTTTGGACTGGGAAAGCGTTTATGAAAACGGTTTTCTACGTTTTTCATCTGAGCGGATATCTTTTTTTTATTTCGAAATTATCAAAGGCAATTCACTTACCACATGCTTGCTTTTATTGCGGGGCAATTGAGCTAAATGACATGCTCAAATATCTCTGAATATTACTTAGTGTTGGTAATGACTACATCCATGTGCTAGGTTATACTGGTTCTAGAACATTAAAAGCTCCTATTTCGCCGTGTGAACTCCTTTCTGCTGCCATATCATCCACCTATTAATTCCTGGTCGAATTATTTTTTGCTTCCTCTAATCTGTTGGCATGGCATTAACTTCTCCGTAATGGCGGGCTCAACAGCCCAGTAGAACCAGTTAACTCTCATCTCGTTTCTGCCCAACCCATCTATTCAGAAGCTTGAAACATGCTACCACACAGCTGGCTAATGTTGGCTCCCGTTTTGTCAATAAAAGAAAATTGAACCGACTAAACCGCCTATTCACATTGTCTTCAAATTACACGCACAGACATCTACGGGCATGTAATCCGTGGACAATTACGTTACAGTGGAGCATAACAACTTGTTCCGTGCAAATCATTTAATAAAGCCAGAGTGAACAAACATCATATATAGAATTATTATTTCTTCACGACCAACAAACGCTCTCATTTGTCCGCACATGAAAAGAAGAGAGTGCAAGGCGCTAACAATATCACTACGAGGCTTGGTAGCACATTGCATAAATCCGCGACCCAGCCCTGACGAGTGTGTGATGGGCGGCCGCCAAGGCAGGTCGCCTCGCCTTGTTCCATCCGGCGAGTCACACTCTGTGATCCTCACTTCCCTTGCCTTGCGTGATGCAAAGATCGCCCCCCCCTTTGCCCTCCCCGACACCCCCTCACTAGCAGCTTTCATCACTCTTCTCCCTTCCTGCTCGCGCACATCCTCCAGTTATTATCCCTTCCTCCCTCTTCTCTCTCTCTCTCTCTCTCTCTCTCTCTCTCTCTCTCTCTCTCTCTCTCTCTCTCTCTCTCTCTCTCTCTCTCTCTCTCTCTCTCTCTCTCTCTCTCTCTCTCTCTCTCTCTCTCTCTCTCTCTCTCTCTCTCTCTCCCTCTCCCTCCCTCCCTCCCTCCCTCCCTCCCTCCCTCCCTCCCTCCTCTCTCTCTCTCCCTCTCTCTCTCTCTCTCTCTCTCCTCTCTCTCTCTCTCTCTCTCTCTCTCTCTCTCTCGTTCTCTCCCTCTGTCTCCGTCTCTTTCTATTTCTTTGTGCCGTTCTATGTCTCTCTTGCTCACTAAATTGGCACATTGGCAGTTCCCCGGGTTTCTAGGTGGGGATCGACGTTTACCATGAACTCAGGGTATAACTGCAGCGGCGTGTATGCACCAGCCTATTCACCGATCAAACAGGGGACATATAGGGGTTCTTGGAAGCAGCTTGTCAGATTTCCCTTTCAACCTTAGGCAGACTTTTTGAATTTGATTGCAGAGCAGTGGCAGCAGCACAACCGGCGATATCTGCTGCTGAAGCAGCTTCTTTGTGATTGTAATACATAAACCACATCACTTATCTGCTAAAGTATCATTTCCAGCCAGTATACTAGTTGGTACCCCCACGCTGGCATGAGCCAACTCACAACTCAGTATGATGATTGGGGCTTGTTAAATCATATCTCCTTTAATAAGGGAAATTTAAGAAGATCTCTCACATAACGTTTTCTGAGCCTCTGCCTCCAAAAGAATAGCATTTCTCCGACATGTCACATCCAGCTACGCTCTGCTAATCAACCATGTGGTCTCTTTCTATTTCTGTCTGCACTACTTTCTCACCTCCATGTACTGCCTCTTACCACGTCTCCTACGCCTGACATTTCAACGCTTTCCTCTTAATCCAAACCTCTTCATGCTCCACCTTACTCTGTTCATCTGCTCTTTCTCTCTCCCTTCCTCTCTCCATCCCTCTGCTTTTGTCCTTTCACTCTCCCTCCCTCCCTCTCTCTCTCTCTCTCTCTCTCTCCTCTCTCTCTCTCTCTCTCTCTCTCTCTCTGCTCGCGGATGACGGCGTTGTAATTTAATATTTGGTATGTCATGGTAAAGAGAGAAGCGGCCGGGGTTGTCTATGCGCTGCGAGAGCCCATTGATTTAACACTAGCATCACAGGGGAAGTGCCCAGCTTTATTGTATTAGCAGACAGCCTACGGTCAATCTGACAAAGTGACAGAGAGGTGGAGCGGCGGCTGCGTGAAGAGAGGAAGAAGGAATAGACAGCTAGGAGTAGGAGGAGGAGGAGGAGGAGGAGGAGGAGGAGGGGGAGAGGGAGGAGGATGAAGCATATTCTCACTTGAATCCTCTCAAGTTTAAACCAAACGCGAGTGGATCCACCACGCCCTCGGTGACCGTTCCCTCTGAGAGGAATCGGGTGTTGGGTTAGCCCCGTTTTATTGTCTCATCTGTAATGGCGCCGTGTCGCCAATACACGCGCGGCAGTCCCAAGTAGGACGATAAAAGCAATCTCAATGCCCCGATGTCTCTATCGAATAAATACGCATCACACAAAAGGAAATAGACGACAGCGGTTCGATAAGCCCCCTTGCCCGGTGTCATACTTCAACAGCAATTTGTGTTGGGGTCAGAGTTCGCTTGATTTGTAATGGCTTTTCATTTCTCGTGCGTGATTGATATAGGATTAGGGCCTTTATAACACTATACAGCAGTTCCACCTTGAACTTGTATGGGCAAATCAATACATCGATCTGCCAAGTGAATTTATTACGGTGGTTTCGGTGTCTTGGGCCCAGCATGGGTGTTGGAGGTGTTGTGCGCAGTGTAAAGGTGGCGGACGGTTGGACCGTTGTGTTGGCCTTGTGTGTTACATCACAGGCACCAGGTGTTTTGTGTTACATTCGCCACCGCTGGAGTCCTGTCAGTGTTCAACATTGACTAAACCTCCCTAGAGAGTGAGAAGAATTGGAAGAATATTGAAGGAGGACCACAAATGAGGCTGTAAAGGAACAGAGAGCTGAATAAATTTGTATTCCTTCACTCAATGTGTCATGTAAAACAATTACTTTAAATTGAAGGGCCATTAAGGGTGGTTATACATGTACATGGTAATTGCCCAGAATTCCCCCTTTTCCGATGTTTAAGGACTTCACAAGATTATACCAAATCCTGCTATTGACACCCACTGTGCAAATTCTACTCGGGGGATTTGCAGAAGAAGAGAAAATCACTGCAGACAGTGAAATATATGGTGAGCTTGATCTGTGTGCGTGTGTCTGTGTGTGTGTGTGTGTGTGTGTGTGTGTGTGTGTGTGTGTGTGTGTGTGTGTGTGTGTGTGTGTGTGTGTGTGTGTGTGTGTGTGTGTGTGTGTGTGTGTGTGTGTGTGTGTGTGTGTGTGTGTGTGTGTGTGTGTGTGTCTGTGTGTGTGTGTGTCTGTGTGTGAATGAATTCACAGCACACACATTCTACCGGAGGTATTTTTGGCCGCCTTTTTCATCCAAGGAAGCTTGTGAAAATTGGTTTGTAATTTGATGGCATGGAAATGGAGAACTAAAATATTGGTGCTAATTGGTGACAATTCTAGACTCCCTCGGTTCCAACGAGACCTTGTGCAACGGTTCCTAAGAAATACCTAAGATCGTCCATCGTGTCAAACATCTCTCTTGGGAAATGTGTGGAAGCCTATGGAAAACCCGAGGAATCGCAAGTAGAAGATTTGTGTGTGTATGTGCGAGCAAGAGGGAGAGAGATTGGGGAGCGGGAAAAAAAGAAATATGGGTCGAGAGATAGAGAGTCACAAGGCTAGAGAAGGATCAATTCACTAGTCCATATGATGTATTCACATATCAACCTGCCAAGTATTAGTTCAAGGTTTTCAGATGGAGAGCTCTGTAATTCATTACCTGATGTGTGTGTGTGTGTGTGTGTGTGTGTGTGTGTGTGTGTGTGTGTGTGTGTGTGTGTGTGTGTGTGTGTGTGTGTGTGTGTGTGTGTGTGTGTGTGTGTGTGTGTGTGTGTGTGTGTGTGTGTGTGTGTGTGTGTGTGTGTGTGTGTGTGTGCGTGTGTGTCTGTGTGTGTCTGTGTGTGTGAGAGTGTGTTTGTGTGCATGTGTGTGATTCATCAAATTGTAGGGCTTGCAACAGGGAGTTTATCCCCCTCTTCTTCACCTCTCTCTGTCTCTCTCTCACTCCCCACCCCCACCCGCCCCTTACTCTGCCTCTCAGTTTTTTATTACTTCCACACACTGCGCCACAAAATGTAAGAGCAATCACCAATCAATCACGCACACTCATCCTACACACTCTATCGTACTCCCAATCACCTCCAGCCAGCTTTCAGATCTTTTCTCGGCTATTCTGCTACGGGGTCTTATCTAACGTTCCTAGCATCTCCCGTGAGGCTGGCTACTTACCGTCGGTGCGTTACAACCTGTGCTGGCAGCCTGGTCCCCGCTAGCCTACGGCCTAGTCTGATCCTTGTCATGGCAGTACTACTCTACTGTCTGGTTTATGTGCGAGGGTAGTGATGACTTTGTGGAAACGTCGTTTTGGGCTAAGTTTGAAGGTTGGTAAATGTTCAACACCTGGTTTATTCAGAGACCCAAGGTGACCAAAGAACAAAGTTGCGTTCTGGTTCGTGAAGTGTCTCTCGAACACATGTAAGAATTTAGTTTATATCGGAAGTGGGCCGAATGCTAATTAAGCCACCGCTACAGGTTTTAATTTAGCCTATTTCTTCTTATCTTGGTCGGAAAAGGCAAAGAAGGCCTCATTTGTCGTTTTTGACTTATCTTTTAAAACCTTATATTGTGTTATACCACTATGTTGAGCAGAAACCTTTCATAACAGGTGTTAGGTTGAAACAAGTGGTCAAAATGAAGCATAGACTGAAATTATCTGAAGTAAGTCAACATTACACCCAGTTGCAGGGAGCGGTGTCTTGATGAATCGGACTTGTGTCTTTAGCCAAAGCTGATTATCGCCGGTGGTCCCTTAAGCTGCCTAAGACACCATACGGCATCGCTCAGAACGCGTTGTTTTTATGCTTGTAGAGGGAGAGTTGCTGACTCATGGAGGTATTAGCATATGATTGTAGGCAGCGTGGCAGCACAGGCAGGGAGATGTCAACTTTCAGAATCAATTGTTTGCTTTTACATTACACCTTTGGCCCCCCGTTATAAAAAGAAAAAAACACATCCTCACTTATACCCCTTTCCAGTGCCAATCTTGAGCCGGTTCTTGGCTTTTGCACATATATAATCCTGGCTCTGGGCCAGACAGACAGGTTCAAACTCAGCACCAGATCCAAGCTGGTCCAGAAACAAGAACCAGTGACGTCTATAACTTGGTTAGCGCAAGTCTAACACGTTAATTTTAACTTAAATCTTAACATTCATTTTTACGTTCATTTTAACGCCCTCTGATGGGTTCACTAAATTCATAGAACCAAAACCAGTGATGTCATGTACTTGGATCACGCAATTTCAACTCGTTCATTTTTACACCCTTGACACGTTGCGAGGACAACGGGGTCGTATGCTCTTACGCATTGACGTCGCTCTACTCTAATCAAGCTGGTTCCTGGGAAAGGTGACGTGTAGAACCAACAATGAACCAGCACAAGCACCAACCTAGCACCAGCGGTGAGCAGAGCTTGTGCTGGAGGAGAGGCGGTATTAGTGAGTCACCTGCTGTTCCATTTTACAGATGGACTAGTCTCGCAAGTCTGGTTGCACAGACGTCGTGACGCTCCTTGTAGGCGTTTCATTTCGGAGCCATTCATTCTATTGAATCCATTCAAAGTCGTTAGGACGCTCACGCCGTATTTAGCATTGAGGATGACGTTTCATTTCCATTCTCCGAGCTTCGATGGGGTGGGTTTTAAAGGAGAGGTTATGAGAGCGGACATATTGTGTCAGCGGCACCTGCTGCAGGACCCAGGCCTTGTCTCCTCTGCACAATTCTGTCTTTTGATTGGCTGTCACTACTGATTGCATTACTTTGACATCTCTTTTTCCCCCCCCTGCAGTCATACGCAATACCTATGATGTCACGCGTATTCGCAGTGAAAGTGCTCTACTGCGGGCACATTCATATGCATGGCACAAGAGAGAGAGAGAGAGAGAGAGAGAGAGAGCGAGAGAGAGAGAGAGAGAGTAAGGGGGACAGAGAGAGAGAGAGAGAGAGGGAGGGAGGGAGGGAGGGAGAGAGAGAGAGAGGAGAGAGAGAGAGAGAGAGAGAGAGAGAGAGAGAGAGAGAGAGAGAGAGAGAGAGAGAGAGAGAGAGAGAGAGAGAGAGAGAGAGAGAGAGAGAGAGAGAGAGAGAGAGAGAGAGAGAGAGAGAGAGAGAGAGAGAGAGGGCGGGAGGGCGGAGAGAGAGAGGGAGAGAGAGAGAGAGAGAGAGAGAGAGAGAGAGAGAGAGAGAGAGAGAGAGAGAGAGAGAGTAAGGGGGACAGAGAGAGAGAGAGAGAGGGAGGGAGAGGGAGAGAGAGGGTGACAGAGTGAAAGAGCGAGGGATAGAGAGAGTGATATAGGGAGAGAGTGAGAGAGAGAGAGGGACAGAGAGGGAGACACAGACATTCTCTTGTTTTACACCAAAATTACCGGATTAGAAACGGCTTAGACAATATTCTTTTTGCATTGTAAACTCAGGCTGCTTCAGTGTGCCCTGGATATGAATTATTCTAGCAAATCTTTGTTTTTAGATTTTTTCTACCATTTACGAATACAGTAAACACCCCTCCTAAAACTGACTGACAGCGTGTTTTTTCCTCTTCTTTTCCGAAAACTGCTTCTGCCGTAGGAAGTGCACGGTCCAATGGTGGACGCTGTGCAAATTCAAAACAGATGCAGAACAGCTTTGTGATGTGAAACTTGGATAAGGGACGCCTCAAAGCCAGGGGACGTCTTGTGTGTCTCAGCTGTCTGCTTGTTTTCTCCCCACTCCAGTTGGTAGGATTTCATTATTCTCTCATTTTCTTGCCCCCCCCCCCCCCCAACCCCCAACCCCCCCTCCTCTACCCCCTACCACATGGCATCACACACGAACCACAGATCAACCATGCATCCCCTCCTGCTTCGACTCGTTGGCTCGCCGTAGCAACCGCTCCCCCCCCCCCCCCCCACCTCAAGGGGTGATGGAGCTTCTTGTCGTCTGGAGAGTGTTTCAACCAATACGCGGCGCCTTTCATATCGGGCCCTTGAATGGTCTCTCTGGACGGGCTCCATCCACCAAGACCCCCAACCCCCCTTGACCCCACTCTTGGACTTGTTCTGCATCCAAAACAACCCCCTGGATTCTCCCACTCACCGGTGGCGTTCCCTGGTGTGTTTCCCCCCGGCGCTCTGTCTGGCGTCCGATGGCCGACGCGAGGTAGGGGGGCTTTAAGGACGCCGGACGCAGACTGGAGGCTGGCCTATCCAACAGGGTTGCTTTGAGCCAATTCTCTACCTCTCCCTCTTTCTCTCCCTCTCCCTCTTTCTCTCCCTCTCTCTCTTTCTCTCCCTCTCCATGTCTCTCACTCTATCTCTCCTCCCTCTCTTTCTCACTCTCTCTCTCTCTCTCTCTCTCTTCTCTCTCTCTCTCTCTCTCCTCCTCTCTCTTCTCTCTCTCTCTCTCTCTCTCTCTCTCTCTCTCTCTCTCTCTCTCTCTCTCTCTCTCTCTCTTTCTCTCCCTCTCCATGTCTCTCTCTCTCTCTCTCTCTCTCTCTCTCTCTCTCTCTCTCTCTCTCTCTCTCTCTCTCTCTCTCTCTCTCTCTCTCTCTCTCTCTCTCTTCTCTCTCTCTCTCTCTCTCTCTCTCTCTCTCTCTCTCTCTCTCTCTCTCTCTCTCTCCTCTCTCTCTTCTCTCTCTCTCTCTTTCTCCCCCTCTCCATGTCTCTCTCACTCTATCTCTCCTCCCTCTCTTTCTCACTCTCGCTGCAATACTTTGGGCCAATTCGCTTCAAAGGGTTCTGAGTTTCCCGAATTTTCCTCGTGGGTTGAATAGTGCGCAGAAGGCAAGAGATGCATTTAAATAAATGTAAGGCTTTCCTTGTGCAAAAGCCTCTCGTATGCATTTCTTTGTCTCCCTTTGTATTCCGCTCTTTCACATTCTCGACTTTGAAAGGGATTTGTCACCTGAAGCGAGGGAACGATGGAACTTGGACCTCGCGTAATAGCTGCATTCTCAGCAAAGCAAACAAAGAGAAAAGTACATTCTCCCCTAAAATATACAAACATCCAGAAGAGGGTGTCACCACCTCATCGAGAGATGTACCCCCCCCCAACACCCCCTTTAGCGTGGTCCTGAAGCTTGTCAACTCTCCTGAGACGTATCGTTGGCGATGGAAGTAATCGCCCAGAAACCCCGCACAGGTACCGGGGCCACCATCACTGTAGGGGCCCATTAAGAGCCGCTGTAACCGTTAAAGTCAGCCAAGGAAAAGGTGCACCTTCCGATGTTTTACAGGTGGGGGCACTTGGTGGTCTGTTCCAACCAGGCAGTAAAAGAAGAGTGTCTTTCAGGCGGCTGCTGCTGCCGCCGCTAGAGTGAGCTCTCCGGATCATTAGACTATCACAGCGGATCCGATGTCGCCATTGAGCCCAGTCGGATGGGAAACGAGCGTCAGAGAGGATGTGCGCCTTCCCGCAGTGGGCCGTTTCACACGCATGATGGATGGACGGAGAGGGGCGGCTTATGTCCCCGGTAATTGCCCCCCGAGACGCTCCGTGGTAAACGGCCGTTGCGTCTGTACCGTTCCGCGAGGGAAGAAGATTGGAGCGCCGACATCGCGGCGTCGATGTCGCTACGAAACGCTCCGAGACGGGGAAGATTCTTCCTGTGTCCCCGGGGACTGTTGAATAATATGTGATAATTCCTGTTTTTGTGTGTGTGTGTATGTGTGTGTGTGTGTGCGTGCGTGCGTGCGTGCGTGCGTGCGTGCGTGCGTGCGTGCGTGCGTGCGTGCGTGCGTGCGTGCGTGTGCTGTGCGTGTGCGTGTGTGCGCATGCGTCTATGTGTACCTGCGTGCTGTTGCGTGCGTGTCTGTTTTTGTGTGCGTGCGTGCGTGCGTGCGTGCGTGCGTGCGCGTGCGTTGCGTGCGTGCGTGCGTGCGTGCGTGCGTGCGTGCGTGCGTGTGTGTGTGTGTGTGTGAGTGTGTGTCTGTGTGAGTGTGTGTGTGTGTGCGTGTGTGCGCACATGCGTCTATGTGTACCTGCGTGCATGTTTGCGCGGGTGTGGGCCTGCGTGTGTGTGTGTGTGTGTGCCACATCTGTAACAGCTCTTGCTTCCTATCATCGGCTCCAAAGCGGTGTTGGTGTTCAGGTGGGGCCGGCCAACTTGGCATTTCAATTAGTGTGTGAATCCTTTATCAGGGCAGCCAGTCAACACGAGGCCGCATCGGTATGCGAGCTCGGATAGATCGCCGTCTGTAAATAGGAACAGTCGCCGGACGGGACGAGCAAGGGCGGGGACTGATTGTGTGTGTGTCCTGTCTGTGTTTGTGTGTTTGTGTTTGTGTTTGTGTGTTTGTGTGTGTGTTGTGTGTGTGTGTGTTGTGTTGTGTGTGTGTGGTGTGTGTGTGTGTGTGTGTGTGCGTGTGTGTGTGTGTGTGTGTGCGTTAGTGTGTGTCCGTTTCTAGGTATTTTTGTGCAAACGAGGATTGTATGTTTGCGTGGGAATTTTTCCTGCTTGTGAGCGCATTTAAAAATGTGTGTGCATGTGTGTATTGTATGTGTTTGTTCTGGGTGGGTGTGTGTTGTGTGAGTGTTTTCTTGTATGCGTCTTTACACGTGCCCAGCCATGTGCACATTTGTCAGCATGGGTTGGGTGAGCAGGTTGTCTGCCTCTGTGGCATATGGCGAGTGCCCAGGTGATGAGCGCAGCTCCAAAAGGAGCCCATATTGTGGCACGGTGGGTGTGTGTGTGTGTGTGTGTGTGTGTGTGTGTGTGTGTGTGTGTGTGTGTGTGTGTGTGTGTGTGTGTGTGTGTGTGTGTGTGTGTATAGCGAGGTGCATGGATGTTGCTGCGATTGTATCTGTGTGTGTACCTCTCCCTCTCTCTCCCTCCCTCTCTACCCTCTCTCTCTCTTTATCTCTCTAGCCCTTCTCTCTCTTTCTATCTCTCTCCCTCTCTCCTCTCTTTCTCCCTCCCTCCCTCCCTCCCTCCTCCCTCTCTCCCTCTCCCCCCCCCCCTCGCCCTCTCTCTCCCTCTCCCTCTCTCCCTCCCCCTCTCCCTCTCTCCCTCTCTCCCTCTTTTCCTCTCTCTCTCTCTCCCCTCCCTCTCTCCTCTCTCCCTCTTTCCTCTCTCTCTACTCCTCCTCTCTTCCCCTCTCACCCCCTTTCTCTCATCTCTAGCCCTCTTTCCTCTCTCCCTCTCTCACTCCCTCTCTCCCTCCCTCTCCCTCTCTCCCTCTTTCCTCTCTATCCTCTCTTCCCTCCCTCTCCCTCTCTCCCTCTTTCCTCTCTATCCTCTCTCCCTCTCTCCCCCTTCCTCTCTCCCCCTTTCCTCTCTCCCTCTCTCCCTCCCTCCCTCTCCCTCTCTCCCCTTTCCTCTCTCCCTCTCTCCCTCCCTCTCTCCCTCTTTCCTCTCTATCCTCTCCCACTCTCCCTCCCTCCCTCTCCCTCTCTCCCTCTCTCTCCTCTCCCTCTCCCTCTCTCCCCTCTCCTCTCTCCCTCCCTCTCTCCTCTCTCCCTCCTCTCCCTCTCTCCTCTCTCCCTCTCTCCCTCCCTCTCCCTCTTTCCCTCTCTCCCTCCCTCCCTCTCTCTTATCACCATCTGTGCTCTGCTCTTCAAAGTGAACCCTTCCCTTTCCTAACCCCAAAGAAACATGAATTATTAAAGCGCTCACCCAGGTGACAACCTAACCATTTGTTACTTCCTCTCTGGCGCGGAAGACGCAGATTTGAAGAAACAATCGCCGAGGGGGCGTCTGCCCACGTGAACCTTAGCTGGCTCTCTGGCAGTCTGCTTCATTCCACTTTTCTCCAGAACTTCATGTATATTTATATTATATATACATGTAATATTTCAATAAACTCTGTCATCTCTGCGATGAGACTTCTTCCTGACTCGCAGATTTCTTGTTCATGCGTTGATACTCTTGATTTTCCTTTCTTCAGTTCTTCCTTACATCTTGTGTCCAAAGGGAAGTGTGTCCCTCCTGGTCTCTGCCGCTGTGCCAGAGGCTCTGGCCGCTTGAAGAATCCAATAAGGTTGATTAAGTGATGACAATATAATTACAGCCATGGCAGTGGCACAATCAATCTCAAGCTTCCTGGACAAATGAGGAGGTATCATAGCAGGTCTCATACAATAGGCATCTCCCCCATCCACTCATGCTCTGATGGAGAGAGAGAGGGAGAGAGCGAGAGAGAGAGAGAGAGAGAGAGAGAGAGAGAGAGAGAGAGAGAGAGAGAGAGAGAGAGAGAGAGAGAGAGAGAGAGAGAGAGAGAGAGAGGAGAGAGAGAGAGAGAGAGAGAGAGAGAGAGAGAGAGAGAGAGAGAGAGAGAGAGAGAGAGAGAGAGAGAGAGAGAGAGAGAGAGAGAGAGAGGGAAAGAGAGAGAGCGAGGGAGAGTGAGAGAGAGCGCGAGAGCGAGAGCAAGAGCGAGAGCGGGAGCGAGAGCGAGAGAGAGAGAGAGAGACAGAGAGAGACAGAGAGAGACAGAGAGAGAGAGAGAGAGAGAGAGAGAGAGAGAGAGAGAGAGAGAGAGAGAGAGAGAGAGAGAGAGAGAGAGAGAGAGAGAGAGAGAGAGAGAGAGAGAGAGAGAGAGAGAGAGAGAGAGAGAGAGAGAGAGAGAGACAGAGAGAGACAGAGACAGAGAGAGCGAGAGAGAGAGAGAGATAAACACAGTATTTCTAAGATGGAGAGGAGGATAGAGAGAGGGAGTGGTGAGTTATCTGATTAATTTCTCCTCCCCGCTTGTCTTTTCATCCGTCTTCTCTTAAACCCACTGCACTTGTATTTCATTACAAACGAAAACAACAGGAAACAGGACGAGAGGAGGAAATTGTACCGATGGACCCGTGATTCGACACCTGGATAAGGTGATGAGCCTGGATCCAAATCTGCTTCGGATTTGCTTCGTCATTGTCGTTGTCGTTGTTGTTGTTATGAATTGCAGCTCTTTATTTTCAGGGGTTTTACATTTACATTCAGGGCATTTAGCAGATGCTTTTATCCAAAGCGACTTGCAATAAGTACATTTGTCATAGGAAGGAGAAACAATAAATCGCTGTCGGAGCAGTAAGAATGTTCATCGAACCAAGTGACAAGCACTAACCATCGCTTGGTTTGCCCATTCCCCATGTATACAACAAAGATAGCTACACAAATTAGTAATATAACTAAGTGTGACATACAATAAGTACGTACATTAAGGACGAACAACATACATTAAGTGGGAGGGGTGTGACAGGGTTTTTCTCCATCGCAATGCCGGCGCTGGTTTTTATTCATCAACAGGGTCTATAGTAGCAGCCTGGACTGGCCCGGAACATCTGCTGGACGGACCCCTAAATACCTCACGACCGGGGTCACGGCGCAGGCTCACCGCCCCGATGTCAGGAGCGGCATTAGCATAAACACTCGCCCATCCATCCCTCCACCGCTTAGCCTGTTTCTCCACCGGGTCACGCGGCCGGGGATTAGCATATCTAATGCTTCTGGGTCGGCTACATCTGCATGCAAATGCCCCCGTGAGGACCGTTCGGGCTCAGCTCAGTTCCTTCTGCAGATGTGAGAGTCACCACGAGAACAGGGCCAGGGCTCAAGTAGATTTGGTTCAACGTGTACGTGTCAACAGCGACAGAGTAATCTGACATTACGTCCATTCATTCAAGATAAAATAGATTACATGAATTACACATGATTCATTCATTTCTATGTTGGATAAAAAGGTCACCACAAATACCATTGCAGGATAACATGTCAGTAAATGAGTCAAATGTACCGTAGCTCTCCCGGATGTACTAGTGCGTGTGTTTGTTGCATTTGAAAGAAAGCAGCAAGTGTGTTAGTCATCCGGTCGAAGACGAAGGTTAAGTGACGAAGACCAGCCCTCGGAGCACTCGCTCGCTTCCTGCCTTGCTTCTCTTACCGTCAGGGATCCATGATTCGCCTTTTCCCTTCAAACAGACACCAAGTGTGGCTCTTAATTACTGGCCGCCTGTGAAAAACCTCCATCGTGATCATCAAACACGGATCGGCACTGGTTTTTGTTTTTAATCCCCCCCCCCAACCCACCCCGATCTGAATATCTTCAAAAAACTTCAAAAAAAAAAACAGTCATTTGATTTCATGTTCTTTTATATTTTGCATCAGAAAGGGGATCAGGTGCGGTGACACGAACCGGGGGCGTCTTTCATGTTCCAAGACACCTCGGGAAAAAAAGGGCAGGATTTATGTTCACACGGCATACTGTACCTCCCCCCTTCTTTGAAGGCAAATAAGGTATCGTTAAATCGCTATTGTCAGAATGCCGAATCAAAGAATCCGTGGCAGCCTAGTGAATATCTTATGATCTACAAAGAGAGCAGAATACGCCATCTGTCTTTGTGACGCACACACCGGTGAAGGCTGACCAGGAGAGAGGATCTCACACAATCACAGCCTCTTCCCCCTCTATCCACTAATGACCTCATGCACACACACTTACACTCACACACACACATGCAGACACACAGCAACACACACACGCACACACACACACACACACACAGCACACACACACACACACACAGACACACACACACTATGCACTCAGGCACACACACTTACACTCACACACACACATGCAGACACACAGCAACACACACACGCACACACACAGACACACACACACACACAGACACATACACACACGCACACACACACGTATGCTCTCAGGGCTCGCTGTCATTCTCACACTCCATTTTGCTTTCCTGCACCCCTCCCTTTCGTCCGGTTTTCACCTCCCTCCCTCCCTCCCCTCCCTCCCTCCCTCCCTCCCTCCCTCCCCGCCGCCTCTCTCTGTCTCCCACCCTCAGCCTCTCTCTCTCCCCTCCACAGGAAACAAACAAAACGACTTGTGCCATCCCCCCCTTTAAATATATTGTTGTCAATATTGACTTTCATTTGCGCATCCGTGCCCCGTGCATACTTAATGACGCAATCATTAGGAAACACTTGACGGACGGAAGGGGGAGGGGGGAGGGAGAAAGAGAGAGAGACGCCTAGCGCCCGTCCCTGTCTCACTCTTCTCTCCTCCCTTGTCATTCCATTGGGAGGAAAAGCTTAAGTACTTTGGAGTTGAAGTGTCTGTCTTTCACACATCAAACGATTTGTTTTATCCGCTTCATTTTCCCCCCTTCAAACCTCAAACCCTGCGCCGCTTTGATGATGAAACGCAGAGGACATCCATGCATTATATCTGAATGGGAAGTGTGTGTGTGTGTGTGTGTGTGTGTGTGTGTGTGTGTGTGTGTGTGTGTGTGTGTGTGTGTGTGTGTGTGTGTGGTGTGTTGTGTGTGTTGTGTGTGTGTGTGTGTGTGCACATCGCTGTGTGTGTGTGTGTGTGTGGTGTGTAGGTGTGTTGTGTGTGTGTGTGTGTGTGTGTGTGTGTGTGTGTGTGTGTGTGTGTGTTGTGTGTGTGTGTGTCGGGGGTATGCAGGGGGCACTACGGGTTGGGGGGGGGGGGGTGTGGGTGTGTGTACGTGTACATGCATTTTAATAAGTATTTGTTTCCGCGACAACGGTGTCACTTCAGTGCGCCCGCAAGGAAAAAGTCTTGCCACCTTTGTTTTAAAAGATGGCCTTTTTTTCAAAACAGTTTTTACACGATGGCTCCTCTTTTCCCTCTCCTGTTATTTTGTTCCTTCCTTCGTCAGCTCCTCTCAGAGTAACGAGGAACAAAGAGGCGACAGAGGTTCTGAAGCGACAGTAACTTTTATTTATTCATTTTTTTTGGTTCCCCGCACTTCACATAATTTTAATGATTAATATGACAAAGAATAAGACGCAGAAACACGAGATGTTCATTAACATTCTTGTCTTTGCTTGTGTAGGATGGAAATTAATATGATGCATTCTTTTCAAGGTAAAAGTTTCAAGTAGTCTAAAACTACTCAAACAGCTCTTTCTTGAGTGTACTTTATTATCCCTAACATCAGGAATAAAATTGTTGACAATATAATTGCATAAACTATTTATAAGTAGCAATACAACAAGAGATTACAATTGTGGGAATACAACAGCAGATATCCATAATGTTTAGCTTTTTTTGTTAGCTATTTTGTTAAATATTGTATGAAATATAATAATATCCAGGCTGCAACAAATATTTCAAAATGCAACAGAATGTATGCAATAAAGAATTGTGTATAGTTCCTACCGACTTGCCAAAATAAAGACAATATCATCCCTATTGTATAGGTCTGTTAACAACAACAACAACAACAACAACAACAACATCAACAGCAAAGACAATATAGGAAGAAGGAATCCATGAAACATCATCAGATGTCAATCATGTAACCAATGTAAATAACCACTAAATACAATGAAAGCATGTTAGTTATATAATTAATGTCATGCATTCATTTTAGTTTTTCAACCTGTAAAGTGTGATTGTGAAAAACGTAGAAACAGAGCTCGGACGAAAAATGGTGCTCCCTTCCGTCTCCCTGCTCGTTTTAATTGAGGAGTATACTGTCGGAGAAATCAACTGCCCCAAGCCACAGAAAACACCCACACCTACAATATTAATGTCAGCGGTG
This sequence comes from Melanogrammus aeglefinus, assembly GCA_900291075.1. Classification (NCBI taxonomy): domain Eukaryota; kingdom Metazoa; phylum Chordata; class Actinopteri; order Gadiformes; family Gadidae; genus Melanogrammus; species Melanogrammus aeglefinus. The sequence continues at coordinate 19,526 of OLKM01003174.1, read as the reverse complement.
ATTAGTCATTGGAGACTCTTGGTCTTTCTGTGATCTATACAAATAGCCTGGATCTCGTTTTAGACAACTGCTTTGATCCCTCTACAAAATTAATTTGTCTACTGCCTATCAGAAAAACAGCACAAAGCCCGCTCCATCCATATATCACGCCATGAAACAACTTATTTTCCTGACTTTTGTCTGAATAAATATTTAAAGACGCAAAAATCACCACAGTTGGTTTCCCTCATCCCCTCGCACCATTTAAAATCAAATTGTATTTATTCTTAACTCCGAAACGACCTTAGAAACATGTTCATATTCAAAACAGAACAAAACAGTTATCCTTCGGGACTAAGCTTACATTTTTTACGGCTATATTTTCTACCCTACAATAGAGAGTCCGGCGAGCGAGGGAAGTGGCATTGGAAATTTTGTCTCGGATGTCTGCGAGCGATCGGCGCATGAGACGGTACATCATGGTCATGACTCAGACTCTAACTAGACCTGCGTGGCCTGAAGCTACCACATGTGTCACTGCACTTGGCTTGAAATATCATGGCACTATGTAGCCCCTCTCTGCTCCCTCTCTCTCTCTCTCTCTCTCTCTCTCTCTCTCCTCTCTCTCTCCTCTCTCTGCACTATCTAGCTCCTCTCTGCTCCTCTCTCTCTCTCTCTCTCTCTCTCTCTCTCTCTCTCTCTCTCTCTCTCTCTCTCTCTCCCTCGCTCGCCACCGTCGCTGTGTCCCGGCCAGACAAAGAGCCCGCTCTCCGGACGTGCACAAAATCACAAACTAGTCGTGAGCAAGTGGCATCAATAGGGGATGTGGTGCTTCACTTCCTCATTCCTCCCCCTCCTCCATGGCCCTTCCTCCCTTCCTCCCTTTCTCTCCATCTCCCTGCTTCCATCTCGCTCCGTCTCCCTATACGTGTAACCTCTCACCTCCCGTTTCTGATTCTGCAGAAATGGTATGATCATAAGAGCAGATTGCTCGGATTTAACCCCCCCCACACACACACACACACACACACACACACACACACACACACACACACACACACACACACACACACACACACACACACACACACACACACACACACACACACACGCACTCCAAGACCCAGACCCACACACACACACATTTTTGCTTCATCCCTTTCTCTTCCTTTCATCATTCCCCCGCGGTGCCCTCTCTCTCTCTCTCTCTCTCCCTCTCTCCCCCTCTCTCTCCATCCCATTTACATGTGAAAGGGTCATGGATCACGTTTATTCTCTTGCAGGGAACTCAACATGTACATATCTTTTTCGTAATGGTGCGTTCAAGGCAGGGGTAAGACATGAGAGAGTGCCGGCCGTGTCGTCTCGTGACAGAAGCCATTTGATGAATTTACTGTAGATGACGTTTAACACGGATGTGCCTGGTCTTCTCACTTGACACCGAATGATATAAAATAATGTTTTATTGGTCAGACTGCTCACCAATCCTCCCCCCACAAGCACCACCAGCACCTGAATTATCCGTGGTTTGCCCGTAAGACCCACAGTAACATTTAAAAGGGAAACTCTGGCACTCGCTATTTTGGAATACAGAGTACTGCTTCATTGGGACGGGATTTCAGTTCTCCATTGGTGCTATTTGAATTAAAATGACTCCACTGGTCCGTTTACTTCTCAAATCGGTCTGGTTTCTTCACCTTTAAACATTTAACAAACAATAATCTCAGGATGCCGCTTGCACGGCCGGTGGTCACGTGACAACATGGTGTTTGTTATCTTAAGGTGTTAGGTTATGCTGACGATGTTGTACTGTAGACTATAGAAGCGTCAGATGGAGCGCAGTTGGAAACCAGTGGAGTAAAGCACACCGTCTTACTGTGTATGCTTTGTTGGCCATATTTTTTGCTTTCAGTTACCAATTAAGCTAAAATTTGAAGACACGGCTCAACTCGACTTCGGTGCAATAAATAATCCAATAACCCCTGGCTGCTTCATGAGGACGTTGCACATTGCTTCTGCATTTTTTTCTCCTCATGGTTTATTTCCTCCTTGCTCGCACAAACGCTGACACCAACACACATTCCGCTCCGTGTGAGCACTCGCTGATAAATTCTCGTCGCTGGCATTCATCAAACTTTGATTCTCAGGTGGTTAGCGCCTCCAGCGCCGTTGTATACGTAGATGCAAATGGCCGCCATAAAACAACAATAGAGAGTGTCAGCCTCCTCCACCGAGACAATCATTCAGGCAATCATTTTTTAGCATGTATTGACGCCCGCACACCTTCCCTCCTCCAACCGCACTGCAATGTTTACTTACTCGCGTTAAAGGGGGTGCGCAGGGGAACTCCTAACGCGGGGTTAAAACAAACACAGACCTTTTTAGGCGGTAACATTACAGCTGCAGTGCTGGGTGACTGGTGGAGTCACTACTGTGCGCTACACTTCCTTTGAGGCGAATGCCTAGGGAATTGGAGCCACATTTACAGAGACGTACACGAAAGTGTGTTTAACCGACCTGAAAGGGAATATCTTTGGCGAGTGTTTTCGTGCGTTTAGTGTACGTCAACGAATCACAATGTTTTTTAAAGGTAATACCCTTATTGGGTAGCACCGTTTTGAGTGGCATGGTATTTCATAGTAATAGTTAGCAAGTCAAGCATGCAGCTCTGTGAACCGTTGGGGCTAGTTGTAACACGGCATTACAACTGTGCTTCCACGGCTACAAAACATAAATGAAGAGTAAAAGATTTCAATTTCTGGTGCTATTTATCCATCTCATCATCAGGACGTTCAATAAATAACTGCAACGTTATTATTAATAAAAAAAAGGTTTAAAGTAAGTTGGTTTGATGTTCAGGCTTTTTTCTTTCTTAAAGTTGAACCAGCTAATACATTAACTGAAATTAGATATTACCAAATGCAACGTAATACAAAAGTGTAATTGGCTTAAATATGAGTGAATTGTATTTAATTGAATTAGATGGCATTTGAAAGCCAGTACATGCAGTGTAACATCTGTTCCAACGCATGTTTTAACTACCCCCAAGCTATTTTCATTCATTTGATTACAATTGTTTTCACTTATTAATCACACAATATGCTGTGATTAATCATGATTAATCATTTTTTTCTACCTAAGAGGGACGCTTGTAATAATGGAAATTTAAATGTACAATTACGGAATTAATGTAGAATCAACACAAAGGAAGTATTTGAATAAACGTATATTGTTTCATCCAGCGTATTTGTCCTCAGTGCACTCTCGCCTTCAAACAAAGTGTGTGTTTGTCTCGACTCCAGTGTAGATTACGAGAAGGGTCTCTCGACGCAACGTGAATGATTTCTCTCAGTCCATCGTCTTCAACTATGCTAATTGGGCAGCATTTTCTAGCTATCCAGTTAGCTAGATCGTTCATTACCTTGGCACTTCGAGATTTAGTTATTCGCCGTGTACCACAACCTTGTCATCTAGATTGGCGAAACTCTTTAGTTTCCGTCAAGGGTTTTGCTTTGAGGTGAAATTTCAAAGAAAAATTAGTTCTGTGGTAATTAAATTCGGCTTTGAAAACTTTGCAGATAACTGTTGTTTTCTCCAAAGATCCGTCGGGCAACTTTTTTTTCCTTTTCCCTTTCCATCTTCAGCCAGGATGGCTTATGATCCGTTGTTGCGACCACAAAGGCCGCTGCAGACAGCAAACACATTTTTTGTACGCATTACATCTTTCAAAATGAACGCAAAGATGCACACGTTAGTTTTGACAGCACTAATATATTTATATTTATATAAATAAGTGAAGGGGGAAATCAGTTAGATGCTAATGAAGACTTTAAATCAAATGGGCTAGTCATCTCAGCCTGGGAAGTTACCCAGTTTGAGTTATTCTGCTTCATTTGAAAGATTTGAGCGTTGCCTGTCATAACCCTTTCTTTTTGAATGTCTGAACTGGGCCAAAGTCAAACAGTTAAAAAACTATAATGACCCATGCATTGCCCACTTTTTTACTTTCTTTTTTTTCAATTGTCAATTGCAGGCTCTCCCAACTCTCCCAACACATTTCCATTATTTCAACAACTGATTTCTTGTTTCTTTTTCAT
>OLKM01003174.1:0-10440 GCA_900291075.1 Melanogrammus aeglefinus | reverse complement strand
GGTTGGTATCTTGACTACCGTGTGGGTCCAGATTAAGACCAGTGTCCAAGAGCCGAGAGCACCTCACAGAGCGACGGAACGCATGATGGTGACCTCAGAGTGCTCAGCTACACCGAGAACAACCCGGGAAGCAGAACCACAGAGAGGCTGCTCCTCTCTCTCAATCTCTTTCTCTCTTTCTCTCTCTTTATCTCTCTCTCCCTCTCTCTCTCTCTCCGTCCCTTGCTCAACCCCTCTGTCTCTCTCCCTTTCTCTCTCCTTCTCCCTCGGTCCCTCTCGGTCCCTCTCTCTCTCTCTCTCTTCTCTCTCTCTCTCTCTCTCTCGGTCCCTCTCTCTCTCTCTCTCTCTCGTCCCTCTCTCTCTCTCTCTCTCTCTCTCTCTCTCTCTCTCTCTCTCTCTCTCTCTCTCTCTCTCTCTCTCTCCCCCCTCTCTCTCTCTCTTTTTCTCGCTCTCTCTCTCCCCCTCCCTCTCTCCCTCCCCCCCCCCGTCCCTCTCTCCCTCTCTCCCTCTCTAGCCGAAGCCGTGACCTTTTTAACTGCGGCTTAAACAGATTAGCTGTTATTAAGAGCCGTGCACGGCTGATGACTCTTTCATGAGGTAGAGGGCCCCGCACTCCTGCAAGGGCCCCTGGGGGCTTGGGTGTGGGGGGGAGAGGGTGTGTGTGTATGAGTGTGTGTGTGTGTGTGGGGGGGGGAGAAGCTAGATGCAGAAGCAGAGAAAAATAGCTATTATCCAGAATAAAGTGAAACAGAATAGAGGTGGCTGGAAAGTATAGCGTCGGGCCATGTGTTATCTCTGAGCCAGCACTCATTCTGTTTTATTGCAGAAGTTCTGCGGGTGAGACGGTTCAGAGCCCGGGCCAGAAACTTTAAACTGAAAGGGGCAGAGTTTGGCCTTGTTTCGTGTCACAAAGTAAACTCACTCACGCGAGTGGAGGAAGCCTTCAGAAGGGGATTTTAATAAGGGGATTTCTACAGTGGCTCACAAAGTTGATTTGAAACCTTTACAGACACTTTTCTTTGCAGTTAACTGCTGCTGGCCGAATATGTTTTCAAACACTACTTGCTTACAAATCTCCACTTCCTGCAACGTGATTGGTCGAAACAAATATGAAGGGAAATAAGGTTTAAAGGGTTTTGAGCTCATCCGTCTTCAGACTTGAGATATTAATCAAAAGCCTGATTGTTGAGACTAGGGAGTTTGAGACATCCAGACTAAAGGTTTTGCTTTCCAAACCCGAGTCTCTTTCAAGTATAAACTTGAAAAGGGTGGAAGCTCCCAACCTAAAACCTGCCTCATCTCTCCGTAGAACTGCCGTGAAGTCACTTCCCGGCAAAAAATTCTCTCAATTCGATCTGAGCCAGTTGTGACGTAGCTATTGGTTCTCCTCAGAAACACCTCCTGGTCTATGAAATGGGCTTCACCACTAGGGAATGTACTTTTGCTCAGCGCATCGAAGCAATTCCAAGATGTCAGAGACGGAGCAGAAACAGAAAGCACAAGCACACCCGCTGTGCACCTCAGAAAAAACCCCTCAACAACAAGAAAGCAGACATCGCGGTTCAGGTGATGGGAAGGGGACCGAGGCCACTGAAAACAGGAGGTTTTCAGATGGGTTTACGGTCCTGGCTGGGTGTCAGACTACTGATGATGGATAGAAACCGCATTGTTTTGCTATACATCTCAGAATCATTGCTTTGCTTTGAAAAACAAGTAGTTCGGGCTCCTCTTTGACTTAGTTTAGAATAATTGCATCTGCAGAATGACTAAATAGGATATATAAGAAGATAAAACAGAACCTAACGATTGTTAATGCTTGGCAGTTGGCTTTATGAACATCCTGACTATAGCAACGGCGATATATTGTTGTTTCTCTTTCTTCTGACAAATGTACGATTTGTAAGTCGCTTCGGATAAAAGCGTCTGCTAAATGCCCTCAATGTAATTGTAAATCGAGGAGGAAGGAGAAAGCAAGGCGAATAAAAGGTGTGTCCGATATTGTGATGACTTGTGTAGTCTGTCGTGTTCTTGTTGAAAGTAGTTTAAAACAGGTCTCTTTTAACTCACTTTATTGGTTTAAGTATTTCAGTTTGGTAACTATGAAGCAAAAGGGAGGGAATTATATCTATCACGCGTGGAGAGAAATACGGTAGAGCTACTTCAAGCCCCGGGGCTTAGGCCCGAGGCTCTCTGCGGGTCCGCCTATGATTCTCTGACCTCATCTGGCTCGCGGCGATGCGCTTGTATCAAGTAGGCGTGGCCTCTGTGAAGTAGGCGTGGCCTATGTGACGTCTTAGCTCCGGCTTCCGCGTCTGTCTTAAAAGATGCTGCCTTCTGTGGCTGGGGTAGGTATTACAGCTTGTATGTTTGATCCTGCTCCCTTGTGGCTGTGTGTAGTAATTACAGCTTATGTGCTTAATTTACGTAACAAGTCAAAATAATGACAGAGTACCACACGTGGAGTTCACACACGTGGAGTTCACACACGTGGCGGTTGGAGAGGAGCAGTGTCAGACGAAGCGGAGAGCGGTGGAGCGGCGTGGAAGGCCAGTGGGTCAGGTAAGTAATGGAGCAATTGTCAGCCAGGGGCACGGAGTGAAATAAGAACTTATTCTGTGCAATGGCGGGGAAACTAGGATGGAATGAGAAAAGAGGTCAAGGACAGGAGACGTTCTGATACCACCGGATATTGAAATGGAGGATTATGAGTGAGGGTGTGAGAACGGTGGTCCGTGGAAGATGATGAGTCACTCAAGGTGAGATGCACGGATTTGACTCATAGAATACGTACGTTCATTGCCTTCTGAACTTTTGCTTATATTATCTATTTTCCTTGACCTTTATTTCAGACTTTATTTTCTGTTACTCATCTCCTTGTCTTTGTCTTTGACATTCGACTCGTCTTCGTTGAATACAATAATGGAGAAATCCACACGTGATCTATTTTTGTTGACATTATTAGCTGCTGCCTGACAGCCCATGAAAAAAAGCAGCATGCAGTCAGGTATGCACCGTGATACGACATTTTTGGGGTTAAATTGGCGTGGTCTGGTGGGGCACTATAGTCATGCCTGCCAGCTAGCACCGTCCTGTCAAACACATACACTGCTGGGGAGTCAATTTAAAACCCCTCCATCTCAAATAATCTGCAAAGTTAAGCGTGCTGAGTCAAACTCAACCCAACGGCACCACCCTGGCTTTCCCCTGCTTCTTGCTGCTCTGTATCATACAGGAACCATTGCAATGGGTTGAGGTAGCTGATGTACCCCATGGGGGATTCCCTAGTGCTCCCTGTTGTCAAACGTTGGTATGCTGTTGGTATTCTGAGTCTGACATCTGTATGTCCTGCTTTAAATCCTACAGCACCAGAAAAGAGTGGAACCGTTGATCCAAACTAAAGGGTATTACCATTCCATGCAGTGAATCGTTAAACCTATGACTTGAGCGATTCCTGAAGTGCGTTGTGCATTGAATGGGAAGTGCATTGAATGGGAAAAATCCTAATTAAACTCCATTATCGGACAAAGAGGTTAGGTTAGGGTTTATTTCTTATTGACATATTTTTCTTGAAACTCTCAGGTGACATTTCTTGAGAGGGCAATTGTGTGTGCGTCAAGCAATTTCCCTAAGCGAATTCGCTCCCTTATTGTCTGAATTAAAGTTCTCCAGAGCACCGCGTTTCACATCTCGTCAAAGAGCGCTAAAGCAATCCAATCCAGGCTAATTAAAATATGCACTTGGATTCCTACATAAGTGCATGAGCAATAAGGAATAGGTTAAATACAAGGTTTTTATTTTTTCAATAATAACTTTGTGAGGTATAGGCAATGCCTCGCAGATCCAATGATTACAACGAAAGAAAAGATATCAAAACTGTTTCTGTCTGATATCCCTCTCGAGAAAATCCTGAGTGGCTCCACTTGTACCACAGAAAAATACAAAGAAAAACTGAATGAAATTAAGGTTACATTTGGGGATAAACCGCTTTCAGCGACCCTGACATTTCTATTACAGTTCCACTTTCCTACTCTGGTTGAAATATATTAGTTACTCCTACGCTAATTCCTCGAGACTTTCTCACCTGCCCTTAACAGTTGCAGAAAAAACCTTTCACTCTTTGGAATCTCCAAACACACAATCCTACCTTGAAACATTTGTCGAGCCTTCAAATACACTGCATGGGCCGATGTGGGTGCAGGCAAGGCGAAGTGGTTGTATGTATGCGTGCAGGTGTGTGATAATGCAAATGTGTGTGTGTGTGTTTGTAAACACGAATGTGTGCGTGTGTCTGTGTGTGTCTATGTGTTTATGCATTCATCTGTGTGTGTTCTGTGTGCGTGTGTTCGTGTGTGTGTGTGTGTGTGTGTGTGTGTGTGTGTGTGTGTGTGTGTGTGTGTGTGTGTGTGTGTGTGTGTGTGTGTGTGTGTGTGTGTGTGTGTGTGTGTGTGTGTGTGTGTGTGTGTGTGTGTGTGTGTGTGTGTGTGTTGGTCAGCATCCGTTTGTGTGTGTGTGTGTGTCTGTGTCTGTCGGTTAATTTCTCTTTTTGTGTGCTGTTGTGCACCTGTATGTGTCTACGTGTATTTGTCTCAGTGTGTGTGTTTTTACCTCAGTGTGTGTCTGTGTGTGCATATCTGCGTGCTCGAGTGTTTGCCACTTTTCCGTGTGTCTTTTGCCTCAGTGTCTATGTATGTGCACACCGGCCCACGTACACAAGACCTGCGTGGCTGCCTCTTGCGTTGTGCGAGAGGTTGATCTACAGTACAGTAGAGTAGATTGAACCGACTGCAGTGCGGGCGATTGATGGATCCATGCATTGATATACGGTGTTGGTTATGAGACCTGACTCCGTCTGTCAGGAGGTGTATGTCATTGTTTTATGGATTGCATTTATTGCATTTTTCAGATGTCACCCAGTAGCACTCTCCCCCCCCCCCCCCCCAGGATGCAATTAACATTTAAAGAGCTGGTACTCAAACACCTTTTCATAATCCCTGCATGACTTTTGCTAATCTTGGAGGATTTAAAATACTTTAAGTCCTCAGACTTATTCAATTCTCTGATTTTCAGGTTTGTGTGTGGCTGTCCGTGTGTGTGTGTGCTTGTGTGTGTGTGTGTGTGTGTGTGTGTGTGTGTGTGTGTGTGTGTGTGTGTGTGTGTGTGTGTGTGTGTGTGTGTGTGTGTGTGTGTGTGTGTGTGGTGTGTGTATGTGTGTGTGTGTGTGTGTGTGTGTGTGTGTGTGTGTGTGTGTGTGTGTGTGTGTGTGTGTGTGTGTGTGTGTGTGTGTGTGTGAGAGAGTGTGTGTGTGCGTACGTCTGTGTGTGTGTGTGTGTAACGGTTAGTTAACAGAGACACTGAAAAGAATCAATTTACTTTACGTAATATTCATGTCTATATTCAAGTCCCACTCCATTATGTTTACCTCGTACACAGGTCTATACAATTCCACTTCTTGATGTCGTTCAAAATAAACACATAATTAAAAAAGGATCCCTTGACCTACTGCATTAGCTCGATGGAAGCTCAGGTCCTTGCTAATTGTGAGTCTGCTTTTACACGGCCTGGGTCCAGGTTGGCTCGGCTCCGCCCGCTGAAGTACTTCCGCTCAATTTGAATTTACCCTTCAGTACTACGTCTGGGTTCTGCGGTATCTTAGTGGGGTTTTCTCCGTCCAAATTTTCTGTGTCCAATCAGCGAACAGAGGGAGTGACTGAGAACAATGACGTTAAAGTCAGCTCTCGTTGACGGACATCTTCACGCACGGTGTTTTGGTTTGTTGACAGCCTGCGCGCAACCTGATTCCCGGCCAAACGTTTGCGATTGGTTATGGCAGATCATGAGTGGCACTGGGCAGATCCAAAAGTTTCAAACTTCAACAGTAAGTTAACGTTTGTCAATCCAGTGGATCCAGATTCTCTGTGCAAATGAAATCAAGTGCGATTCTCTGGTAGGACCGGGCATGGTCCGGATCATGTTTCAAACCAAATACACCTCCCGATGTTGCTAAACACGACTCATACATTAAAGCATTAGCTCGCTGATGGCTCACATCCTCATTTATGGTCTCGGTTCGGGATTCGAACCCAATGCACCTCTTGATGCAGTTAAACATAAACACATGCATAGAGATGAGATCCCTCGACCAACTGCATTGGCCCGCTGATGGCTCATGCCCTCGCTGATTGTTGCTTTGCTTTTCATACGGTCGGGATTGGAACCCAACACTGACCACGGGCGACAGCCTTCCAGCGCGTGGCGCCGCTCAGTAGATCTGACAGGCCGCCTGCCAGAGGGGGCGTTGTGCCAGATTTACCCCCTCACTGACAACTGTAAAAGGTATCTCACATATTGTTATAATGAGGGGCCAAAACCGGTAGAGGTCCGTTTTGTCCTTTTCTCCCTGCTGGGGGGGGAGGGGGCGGGGGGGGAGGGGGGTTAATACTGTAATGGTATAGTGTGTGGGAGGAGGCAGCCAATAGATGAGGAGGGGAGGGGGGAGCGAGTGGGGGGGGGGGGGGGAGGAGGAGTGGAGATGGGGGGGGGGGTCTGTTGAAGGTGGTCCGTTGCTAAGGGGGGGTGAGGAACTTAAAAAAAGAATAATAGATAGACGGTGGAAAAAACTACAAACAACGTTTGAGTGATGATGAGTCAAAGCAACAGAGGGAGAGAGAGAGAGAGAGAGAGAGAGAGAGAGAGAGAGAGAGAGAGAGAGAGAGAGAGAGAGAGAGAGAGAGAGAGAGAGAGAGGGTGAGAGCAAGAGCGAGAGCGAGAGATGGAGGGAGTGGGAGAGAGAGGGAGGGAGGGAGAAAAATAGAGAGAGAGAGAGAAATTGAGGGCGAGAGAGAGGAGATAGAAAGACAGAGAGTGAGAGAGGGAGAGCCGGTGAGGGTGAGACAGTGTGGGGGAGAAAGAGAGAGAGAGAGATAGAACGAGCGAGAGAGCGTGAGTGAGTGGGTAGTCCTCCTCAGTTTGGGGGTACCCCCGGCACACACAGTGGGTGCTCTCTCTCATGATGAATGGCGTGGGGGAATGCTGTCGGGGTGCACATCAATAGAGAGCCTGACGATGAGTCATTTAGTCCGGGTGATCCGGGAGAAAGCGTGCTTCATCCACCGCCCAAATGTTCTTAACGGTTTCGTCTTCCCCCGTGGCAAACAGGAAGAAAGCACTTAGGACCAAAACAAAATGGACAAAGTGTGCTACATCATATACATATTTAGAAGATCGACTGTAAAACAAGAGCTCTGATTATATATATATATATATATATATATATATATGGTAACACTTTATTTGAAAGTACATATATTAACCGTTAACTAGTAGCTTATCGGCATGCATATTAGCAGCATATTGCCTCTCAGAAAATATTCCCCATTCCGAAGTGAGGGCTTTCTCATAACTAATTCACTCGTAGCTAAACATTTACTAACAAACACAGTAGTGGGTTCAATGTGTGGGTGAGCTCTTGGAACCTATTCTGAATTAGAAATACTTCATTTAGAGTTAACTGGAAACTATTAACACCTGTAATCTTATGTTTTGCTCCATAAGAATATATCAAATTATTTTATCAAGTAATTAAGGGATAATGACTATTGTTTAGGTGTTACCACCCTATAAGACCCATACTGAGGAAAGCATATTAACTTTGTTGTTCATGTGAAACAACTTCCCTATACTTACTATCAATAAAGAGTATTTAAGAGGCTATCCAGGGAAAACTTAGTTGTAAATTTGGTTATGCAGAATAAGGCATTAATAAGTACTTTTGTTATGACTGATAAAGAGACAATATGCTATTATGCATGCCAGTAAGCTAGTTGGTGGTTGACGTGTACTTTCATTTAAAGTGTAGCCATTTTTACATATATATATATATAATATGTGTTTTAACCTGTGGGCCCAGGCGGGCTATAAGTGCTGAAGAACCTGTCACCGTGGAAGATTCAGCCACTGTCAACATGGAATCCAAGTCTTTCAGCAGAGCAATCCGTCTACTCCCCTGCCTGTTAACACTAAAAGCAAAGATATCCTTCATATAGGAGCTTGTGCAAATCTCACTCAGAGGCTCAGGGTGTTATTGAATGTCTTAAATTCAAATGCAGGGACACTTAATGCCTCAAATTCTTTATAATATTGAGAAGCGAACAGGAAACACAATTCATTCTCATTTAGATCCCATCTTGTGGATATCGTCGTCTATCTCCTACACTGACAACCCACGGATAATTTAGGTTCATTCCTGGTCACTAATACTTTGAGTGAAAATGAGTTGTGGAAGAAACTTGACTGCTCTTAAATGTCCTCACTAAAAGAGCAATAATGATTTGACTTCACACCATATTTCATCTAAGTTAAGAAGGTTTATGATGTATTTTTATGGCGCAAGTGTGTGTGTGTGTGTGTGTGTGTGTGTGCGTTTCTCCCTGTGTCTGTGTGTGAATGAGAGAGTCCCTGAGTTAGTGAGTCGCAATGAGTCCACTGAGGAAGGTCTCAGACTGAGGATTGGTCGAACAACTCAGAATGCGTAATATGTTTTTATTTCCACGTGCAGCATCATAAAGTGTAATAATCAATAAAAACATATTCTCAGTTTCTACTTTAAGACTCCTAACTGTGTTCCCTTCAAAGGTTCACCTTGCCTGCCCGCCTTGTCCTATATCCTTATCTCACCTCTATTGTATGCATAATGCACCACTTTATTCTCGTCTCTCCCTTGAATTCAAAAAGTACTCATTTATCCCTGGATCCTCCTGACAGAGGGAGGAACTGTGATGCTGCCTCACACTGGGACTTGCGTCTCCTGAACAGGATCCCTTCAGCTAGTTAGCCATGCTACCACCTCAACACCCCAAGAAACACAGTAAAGAACGTTGTTCCTATTTGTAATACCCCTCCATCTCTCTTGCTCTTGTTCTTGTTGCTCTTTTCGCCACGATTTAACATTCTGTGTACGATAAACAGGTGTTGGGATGGAACTGAATATAGCTGTGAGGTCTGTGCGTATGTGTGTTTGTGCGTCTGTCAATTTCGACTATAATCAAATTCAACCACATATTCACAAACATAACACAATTAAGCCATTTGCAGAACAATTGACTGTTTCAAATGTTTTAAATGTTTTTACAACACAACTTAATTCAATAAACCAAAAACAAACTTTATCGAAACAGATGCAGTCATGATTTCCTTGAAACAGCACCTGTTTGAAATTATATTTAACAGGGCCTTCAAGCAAGTGCTCGCTGATATGTGTGTACGTGTGACTGTGTGTGTGTGTGTGTGTGTGTGTGTGTGTGTGTGTGTGTGTGTGTGTGTGTGTGTGTGTGTGTGTGTGTGTGTGTGTGTGTGTGTGTGTGTGTGTGTGTGTGTTTGTGCTTGTGTGTGTGCATGTGTGTGCGTGTGCGTGTATGTGCTTGTGTTTGTGTGTTTGTGTGTTTGTGTGTGTGTCTGTGTCTGTGTGTTTGTTTGCTTTAATGAATCTGGAGTGGAGCCAAGCTGTGGACGATTGCCCATCAAATTCCATCAAAATACTATTTTTGAATATTTCTATGTGCATGTGTGTGTCTGTGTTTGCCCGGCCCATGCTTATGCCTGCATGTGTTTGCAGAGGACAGGTGAGGGGGGCTGTTAATTGCAGTGGATAAAGTGTTCACTTTAGAGATGCCAGGGAGAGTTTTAGAGAAGTGAAGGACAAAACATTATGAACGGAATATACAAAGGAGATGACACAACTCTATAGAGAGAGAGAGAGAGAGAGAGAGAGAGAGAGAGAGAGAGAGAGAGAGAGAGAGAGAGAGAGAGAGAGAGAGAGAGAGAGAGAGAGAGAGATGGGGGGGAAAAATGAGAGAGGTGCAGAGGGTTTTTTGTGGAAGGTTTTACTATGTCTTATCCATTGGGTAATAACTGCCACATAGTTATGTACCTCACGAAAAGGCCGTGAGACTGGTTGCCATTTGAACACTTAATCTGATCCACTTGCTGCAACAGAGCGTGCAAAAATGTATAAAAAGGTTTGTGTTTGCGTGCGTCTGTGTGTTGTGTGTGTGCTAGTGTGTGTGTGTGTGTGTGTGTGTGTTGTGTGTTGTGGTTGTGTGTGTGTGTGTGCGTGTGTGTTGTGTTGTGTGGTGTGTGTGTTGTTAGTTGTGTGTATGTGTGTTTTTAATCCCTTTTGCACACCAAGTGGCCTCCCTTTTGACTGTGAAGTGAGTTGAGACAGCAGCAGATGAACAAGCCGGGTGTGCATACACACACACACATCAACAATCACAGATAACATACACACGCCACACCACACCACTACACACACACACACACACAACACACACACATCACACACACACACACACACACACAACACACATATATACTTCCAATGCATGAAAGTCCACACTGCTTTTACTTTCATTTTTTCCAAAACACTGTATTCTTTTTTATTTT